>CM025150.1:21303155-21323942 GCA_013467495.1 Gossypium gossypioides
ATATGGTTGTTTCATTAATGCTTGATGAATTGTTTGCATGGTAGTTGTTCTAGGCATTCACTGAGCTTGCTAAGCTCACCCACTCCATTCTTTAACCATTGTAGATAAGTAGTGTTGGTGCGAGTGGTGTGGCCTTCAAAGGAGTGATCCAAGTCGATTATTTAGCTTCTTTTATTAGGTGTTCTATGCTTATTTATGTTTGGGGAATAAAGGCAATGTGATAGGCCAATGTGATAGATTTTATACCGGTTTATTAAGGCATATTGGGGATTATTTGTATATTGCGTATGTTTGAGAAGCTTGTGAACTTGGACATCGTGTTTGGTTTATTGTTTAGACATTTTGATGCATATGTGACTAGGTGAATGAAGCATGATGTTTAGGGACTAAGTTTGAATGACTTAAATCCTCTTATATGCTAAATTTTTGTAACCTAAAGTAAAGGTATCGATATTAAGGCTTTTAGAACGATACCTTTGTATTTTCGAAAGGGTAGGGAGTCAAAGTGTCACCTTGGTATCTATACCTTGGACCAAGTATTGATACTCATGGTGTATTTATTGATACTTGCGAAAGGTACCGATATTTTTTGATGTTTTGAAATTTGGTGAGAAACATAGTGGTAGTTTGGTATCGATTTTCTAGGTGGTATCGATACCATTTTAAGGAAATATCAATACCATAGAGGCGGTATCGATACCTACGTAACATTTTTGGAAAAATTTGCTAAGTGGTCCCAATGCTCGAGATATGTACATTTTATATTTGTTTGTCGTATGTTAGTATGATTAAATGCTAAACTAAGCTTGCATGACTTGAAATTCTCATAAATGCTAGAATAATTAAAGTAAAATGAAACTTCATGTATTTCAACTCTAATAATTACGAGGAAATCGACGTGAGTGGGTGGTGTGACATCCCATATTCAGCTTAGCAACCAGACCGGGTATAGGGTGTTGCATGGAAACTGGCTTCCGGAACGCTTCTGTATTTTTACTTTTTTCTTCCATGAATTATGAAAATGGTGTTGGATGTTATTTTGGTTTTGAATTCTATGTGCCAACCCATGAGCTAAATCTTATTGGGTTGGGATTACATGATGAAACTTTTATTTTTGTTAATGGTTGAAGCATAGATCCGAATCAATTTACTGTTTCATTCACTTGTTTTTATTTCTAAATTGTATGCGTGCTATCCTTAGACATAAATGACTGTTGGCATGCCCATAAATTAAATCTAATTTTGAAAAGGTTGGATTAATTGGATCGTTACTTGCAGTAGACATAGATGACTATTGGCATCCTTAGACATGATATGAGCAAGTACTAGACAGATACTTGTAGTAGACTCTAGTCATAGAGCAACGTTCATACAAATGGAAAATAATGTAGGGTATCATATTAAGGCCTATAGACATGGGTAAGATAACTTGAGGTTTTTGCTCTCAAAAGAAGTAGACCATTTTAGAACTCTTCTGAGCAATAATTTGAGTATGATTTTGCTGAGGCATTATTGATAGTTAGGGTAGATTCTTAATAATTCCGACCATCCAAATCAACATCATATATCATTTATTCTTTGCCGTTGTATCTTTTACCATATCATTCTTAGTTATTTATTTGTTCATGTACATAATATTCCTGTAGTAATTCTCATAATTGCCATTACATTTCTACTCTTAGTTTGCCATAGCATTTCCAAGTATTTATTAATTCCACATATTGCATATATCACTATTCCTTTAATTGCCACTACATACTTATCGTTGTTTTTGCCATAGCATTAATCGCATTTTACTATAATAACCTGACCACTTTTGTGCCTCAATCTAATCCTCATGGGAACGATACTCACTCATCACTTTATTACTTGATTAGAGGTGAATACTTGCACAAATTGCGTATCATTTCACATGCGACAAGTTTTTGGCGTCGTTGCTGGGTATCGAGAATTTGGTGAAATTTGGTTCGGTTATTTTTCTTAGTAGTTTTATTTAACTTAGTGTATTTACTTTTTACAGGTTTGCCATCAGTGCATAAGAAGAGGCATTCCTACTAACAAGGAGTATCCTTTTGACCCAGAGATTGATAGAACTTTGAGAAGAAGGCGAAAAGAACTAAGAAAAATGGATAGAAATGGGAATGACCCCGGGCTTAATGCTAATTTAAATGGTCTTGGTCTCAATAATAATCCAAATGGTTAGGATGTTAATCCTCCTATTTGTCAGGTGATAGATGTCCGAGACAGACCCATTTGAGAGCATGTTGTTCCAATTTTGGATGATTTGAATCTAGGGATGTCAGGCCACAAATATAAGCTGAGCAGTTTAAGTTGAAACTAGTAATGTTTTAGATGTTGCAAACAATAGGATAGTTCAGTGGATTACCAACTGAAGATCCAAGACTGCATATAAGATTTTTTCTAGAGGTTTGTGACTCATTTAGACAACAGGGTGTTCCTAAAGATGCTCTGCAACTTAAATTGTTTCCATATTCTTTAAAAAATCGTGCAAAAGCATGGCTGAATGCTTTGCCGTTGCGAACAGTGGCATCATGGAATGATCTTCGCCAGAGGTTTTTGCTATGGTATAATCCCCCAAATATGAATGCCAAGCTTAGAAATGACATCACATCTTTTCGACAATCAGAGGATGAAACATTATATGAAGCTTGGGAATGGTTTCAAGATTTAATTCGAAAATGTTTGATGCATGGATTTCAGCACTGGATTTAGATGGAAATATTCTATAATGGGTTGAATGTACATACGAGAATGGTAGTTGGTGCATCTGCCAATGATACATTGTTGGATAAATCTTACGACGAAGCATATGAGAGTTTGGAAAAGATTGCCAACAATGACTATCATAGAGCTCGATGAAATTACTTTGTCGACAGCCTATGTATCTTATTTGGCTAATATGACCAAAACAACGAAGAATCCCACTACAGTTCAAGAGATGAAATCTGCCAAGTTGTTCTATGTTTATTGAGGTGAAGACCATGTGTTTGATGAATGCCCATAAAATCCAGCATCTATGTGCTACATGGGTAATTTCAATTGGAATAATAATCCCTATTCCAACACCTATAATCTAATGTGGAAGCAACATCCAAACTTTGGTTGGAATAATCATGGTACGGGGAATTTTCATAATGCTGGAAGACAAAATGCCATTAGAACACCACTTAGTTATAATCATCCTATGCCGAGGCAAAATGCTAGCAAGGTCAGGTATCATCTTTTAATTCTATTGAATCTTTGTTGAAGGATTATATGCAAAAAATAATGTTGTGATTTAGAGTTAAGCTGCATCTCTCTGAGCTCTTGAAAATCAAGTGGGGTAAATAGCTAACACTTTAAATTCAAGGCCACAAGGAGCATTGCCAAGTGACACTAAAAATTCAAGAACCCAAGGGAAGGAGCAGTGCAAGGCCATCACTCTTAGAAGTGGGACTCAGTTGGATGAAGTTGTTCAAGATGCCATGGTAGAGGAAGGCAAAGCTTGTCGCAATCAAGAAAAGATCTTAGAACCTACTGAAAAGCATACAACACCAGAAAAAGGTAAGCAGAAAAATGTTATGGCAAAATCAGATCATGTTGCCAACAAAAATTCCACAACAAAACAATATTAGTAACCTGAAGGACGACCACCTTTACCTTTTCCTTAACGATTAGAATTCTCAATAGGGTATTCAGTTTAAAAGGTTTTTAGATGTTTTGAAGCAACTCCACATCAACATACCGTTAGTGGAAGCTTTGGAGCAGATGCCAAATTATGTGAACTTTATGAAAGACATACTGTCAAAGAAGCGTAGATTGGGAGAGTTTAAGACTGTTGCTCTCACTAAAGGGTGCACAACAATGTTGATGAATAAGCTACCTCCAAAGTTGAAGGATCTAGGGAGTTTCACTATCCCCTATTCAATTGGAAATCATTATGTTGGTAAGACGTTATGTGATTTAGGAGTGAGTATAAATCTAATGCCTATGTCTATTTTCAGGAAGCTAGCAATTGGAAAAGCAAGACCTATGGCTACGTTGCAACTGGCCGATCGATCCTATTCCCATCTGAAAGGTAAAATTAAAGACATACTGGTAAGGGTAGATAAATTTATCTTTCCTACAGATTTCTTTATTTTAAAATGTGAAGATGACCATGATGTGCCAATTATTCTTGGAAAACCTTTTCTTGATACTGGCAAGACTTTAATGGATGTACAGAAAGGTGAATTGACCATGGGGATGAATGATCAACAGATCACATTCAATGTTTTTAATGCCCTGAAATGTACTGATGAGAATGAAGAATGTCGAGCCATTGACTTGATGGAAACAACAGTAGAAGAAGAATTCACAAGATTTTGCCTCAACAATTTTGATAGCCATGAAGATTTATTTGAGTAGAGACCCTTGTGCACTTTGCCGGAGCAAAATAGACCTTTCAATTTTGATGAACAATGCTTGGTAGCTCATGTATATCTGCATGGAGTTGTTGATGTCAAGGACATGGAAACGGGGGACCCATTTAAAGTTAATGGACAACGCTTGAAGCACTACTGGGGTGCTCATGTAGAGCGAGACAAATAGTCCATTGATCTTCAAGATGTTTAACTTCAACTTCTTGAAAATTCTTTTTATTTTTATTTCATTTTGTAGATTTAAATTTCTTTTAGTTATTTCATTTCCTTTGTTTAATAAACTACAGGAGGGGAAGGGGTCGATGATGCAGGGCCCGTTGAGACGAATCTTGCCAATGAAGAGAATGTGCCCAAAGCTCAGGAGGAAGAACCAGAGGAAACATAATCTATCAAAATTGAGACTGACTGTAAGGATGAAGAGGAAGCAAATCCCTCAGTTGCACCACCAGTGGATAGCACTATGGTTGTTCCACCTCCTTCTACTGAATTGTAATTGCCTAAGACCGTGACATCGATCACTTGATTGATGAGCTCACAAGACTGATAAGGATGGCGCTGAACTGAACCCAATGAAGAGGAAGCACAGGTATAAGGTTGCTACTCGTAAATCAACCCATCAGACAGAATGAAGTATCTACAATGCAATCCAAAGAAAGAAAGTTTTCTTTTTCTTTCATACATATTGCATTGTATATATTTTGCCATGACATTGTCTGTATATAGATAGTTTGCATATATCTATTTATGCATTGAGGACAATGCATCCCTTAGGTTTGGGGTGTATTGTGCATTTAGGTTGCATTGCGTATCTAGTATGTATGTTCATCCTAGTATAGTTAAGTTGTTTGCAAATGCCATGTGATTATTAAGTACTGTTTTATCTACAAGAAGTCCAATCTTTATTCGTGATGTTCGATGATGAGCTTATATTCTTTAGTATATCTAGAACATGTGATAGTGGATGAGGCAAGTTTAGCTTAGGTTAGATTGTGTGAAAATTAATTCTTGAAATTGAGATGTCCTGTCCTCAGTTTTTTTCTTTTTTTATTATAGCGAGTGTTTTTTGATGAATTTAGGGTTTTTGAAGCCAAACTAAGCCATCTTGCCACGACATTACTTAAATAAAGGACAGTAGGCATTTCAATGCTTAGAATTGCTGAGCAAGTTAGTACCACTTTGTTTGCTCCATCGTGTTGTTGTTTAGAAAGATGAGTCTGAGTAAGGGTGTGTAATAAAGAAAAGGGGCACTCCACTGTAGAACAGACTAAGTAGCTAATGAGGTAGTTATTTGCTCCATCAATCTTTTTAGTCAAAAGCCTTAACTTCAAGAGTGATTTATATTTAAATTGTGACATGATTGAGTACTAGGTAATTCGATGTACACTCCATTGTGATTATCAAGTAAAAGAATTTTGTGACATGCTAAATCCCCTAATGCTATAAAAGAAAAAAAGAAGAGAAAAAAAGTACAAATAAATATCTTAAAAAGGCTGTGAGCAAGGGTTACAAAGTGACTTGAGTTTAGGTAAAAAATGAACTGAGTGCATTAGGAGATATTTGTTATGGCCAGAAAGCATAAATGAGTACTTAGGAAATTTTGTTTTTAGGGACAAATTTTCTATAGTACCTTTGTTGAAGCGAACCTTTGATATTCAACCAAGTTTTTAGAGAAAGAAGATTGCTGAGAACTGATGTATATGTTGTTCTTTTAATAGATTAATAGTACAAGATAGTTATATGCAAGGGCAAAAATTTGTGCATTCATGCATTCATATGTGTTTTTCTTAAGGAAAAGTAATAACTCAGGTTTGGGGGTGTGATAACTCTTGAAAAGACTTATATTTCATGCCTGTAGACCTAGCTAATTGCTTGTACTTAGGTACATTTAGTCGAATTTTAGGACATTTCATTCGTATTTTCATCATTTCATTAGGATCTTGGATTGTGTTTAAGAATTAGGTATTTTTAATCTTTTATGGTAGGGTTGTGTTTGGTGGTTTGGTAGGTGCAACTTGAGGAATGAGAAATAAAGAAGTGAAGGTTTGCCGGGGCAAAGAGTTGGACATTTGTCAGTACAAATGCTGTGGCAATGCCAGGAAGACCAAGTTTGCACTTTATGCATATCAGTCCCAGCCCAACTGTACTTGTACTAGAAAAATCTGTCAAAAAAATAGGGAAGAAATCTTAGGCTATTGGTTTCTATCCTAGAAAAAAGAATTTAAAAAGAAGATAATCTTGGGTTGTTGAAAAAATAATTTTTTTAAAAGAAAGAGAAGAAAAACATGGGTTGTTGGATTTACCCTAGGAAAAAATCTATGACAAGGAGGAAACCCTTAACGACAAAAAGTGGGATCCTTAGGTAAGAATAGAGGGTAGCGACTGAGTAGTGACGAGAAGTGGAAGATGAAGGAAGCCCCTTTCAGTTATCGCAGGACACTGTGCTGCTGGAGTGTGAATTGGACATGAGGAAGCTTTCTTCCCGAAGTCTTCCGTATTTCTTACTTTTTTCTTCCGTGAATTATGAAAATGGTGTTGGATGTTATTTCCATTTTGAATTCTTTGTGCCAACCCATTAGCTAAATCTTATCGGGTTGGGATTACATGATGAAACTTTTATTTTCTTTAATGGTTGAAGTATAGATCCGAATCAATTTACTGTTTCATTCAATTGTTTTTATTTCTAAATTGTATGCGTGCAATCCCTAGACATAGATGACTGTTGGCATGCCCATAAACTAAATTTAATTTTGAAAAGGTTGGATTAATTGGATCGACATTGAATGATATGAGCAAGTACTAGACCAATACTTGCAGTAGACTCTAGACATAGAGCAGCGTTCATGCAAAAGGAAAATAATGTAGGGTACCATATTAAGGCCTATAGACACGGGTAAGATAACTTGAGGTTTTTGCTCTCGAAAGAAGCAGACCATTTTAGAACTCTTCTGAGCAGTAAACTGATTATGATTTTGCCAATGCGTTATTGACAGTTAGGGTAGAATCTTAGTAATCCCGACCTTCCAAATCAACATCATATATCCTTTATTCTTTGTCGTTGTATCCTTACCATATCATTCTTAGTTATTTATTTGTTCATTTACATAATATTATTGTAGTAATTCTTATAATTGTCATTGCATTTCTACTCTTGTTTTTCCATAGCATTTCCAAGTATTCATTAATTCTACATGTTGCATACATCACTATTCATTTAATTGCCACTGCATACTTATCGTTTTTTTGCCATAACATTAATCACATTTTATTATAATAACTTGACCACTTTTGTGCCTCAATCGAATCCTCGTGGGAACGATACTTAGTCATCATTTTATTACTTGATTCCGCGTGTATACTTGCATAAATTGCATATAATTTCACACGCGAAACTGTGTAGTCATTTTTGCCAGTCTTGCATTCTCAAGCTGCCACTAAGGCACAAATTTCATCTTTGTGCCCCCATTCAAATTTATTGAGCATTTGTTTTTCTTTCTATAACATATTTTTAGCGT
Organism: Gossypium gossypioides; assembly: GCA_013467495.1. Classification (NCBI taxonomy): domain Eukaryota; kingdom Viridiplantae; phylum Streptophyta; class Magnoliopsida; order Malvales; family Malvaceae; genus Gossypium; species Gossypium gossypioides. The sequence continues at coordinate 21,311,089 of CM025150.1, forward strand.
AACGACTGGGCCTGAGGAATTTTCATTCATACTCCATAAAAGAAATTCTGCCTTGTTTCAGATACAAAAAGTCTTTATTCATTTTCTCAACAAACATTTGATTGACATATCTTTCTCTAAACTTTTCTAGAAAGAAATCCCAGCCAATTATTTGCTCTAGAGTAAAACTAACCAATGTTTCCCACCATTGGTAAGGTTTCCCCTCTAAGAACGACACAACACATGAAGACTATCTTCAAAGGTACATTTCAGTTGTTTAATAACCATGCACAATGAGATAACCACTAGTCAACCACAGTAGGTTCATCTTCCTTATCACCAAGGAACTGCTTAGCACCTCTTTTCTGAATCTGTCTAACAGAATCAACCTTAGGTTGAGCCGTAGTAGGTATAGGCAAAGTAGGTTGAGCCAGATGAACCACTTCAGGTTGTATTTGATGAGGTTGTTGTGGGTTTTATGGCTGAGGTTCTTGGTTGTTTCCCATAAACTGATCAAACAACTGAGTCATCATTATGAAAAACACATTTCTAAATGCATTCTCTGTATTACCCATGTTGTTAGTAGTAGTAGCTTGTTCTTGGGTATACACATGACTTTCCATTTCCTCACCGGCAGGTTCTCTAGAGCTATCAGACATTTTCTTATCTCACTACAAAAGAAAATTTATCTTAGTAGAAAGCATTAATGACTAGGCTATAGGTGTACTATGCATAATAGGGGTGTGACACTACTTTTGATTTTTCCAAGAATCGGCTAAAGGTTGACACTGATACAGACTTGTAACACTTGAAACCCAATCAATAAGGAGGATCTAAGAATGTGTGTCACTATATTAAAACCATTATCTTTAAAACTATTTCTGGTGCAAACTAACTTAAACTATAGTTCAAGGTCATATGAACCATTTGTCGTACAAGACTAAATAAAATAGCACATTTTATTACCATAAATACTTCACTATAATTTCATTAAAAATCACACTTTCATAAACAGAAATTAAATTACAAGATTCATTCTTCAAAATTAAACGTCTTGACATCACCCCCATGTCATGCATAATACAAAACATTAGAAATCTCACAACAACAATTATCTTCTGGCGTAGTCCAACAACCCTTCTTTTGCTTCTACAGGAAGCTTGGGAAAGAGAGGTAACTAAGTAAGTTCAAAGAACTTAGTGAGTTCTTAGAGAAAACATATCAAATATTTACAAATACAATAAATGGATCATTTCAAAGAGATAAACAATCACACTATACGCTAGATGGTAAGTACCGTACACAGATAGTGTATATGCCTGTTACCTTTCCTTTGACATATAGTACGCCCATAACACCACTCAAACAAACTTTGTTCATGTTAACCACATACCCAAATCCTTTAGTCAGAGCCATACCATTCATTTCCTCTATTGTGATTTGTTAATCTGGTTTACAACGTATAATTGCCCTACCAAAGGCTACATAACCATTTTCATGTATCGCGATCTGCCAGTTCAATGTACAATCTATTGAAGGCAACGCTATGAATATATTTTCCTTAATCATAATTTCCATGATTCAGATGATATAGTTCTTGCTAGAGCAGAAGTTAATGGTTTAAACATGAAGAATATTTCTTACTCTTTAACACAAACAAACCAAAACCAGACTAACAACTCCGAAAGACCATCATTCATATGCAAACATTTCATCTTTATAGGGTATGAATACTTAAGAAAAATATAAACAAAGGTAGTACGCACATGAAAGTAAGAAGGAACTCGCCAAAAAGTGCAGTAAGTCTAAACAGCAAGACCTTTTCCCTTATCACGGAAACCTTCAAGAGTGTCTTGAGCTATAATATAGATAGTTAAACTTATCAGATCGTTATACCAAAAACTAAATACACTTGCAAGAAGCATTATCATAAAACCCAGAATCAAGAAGTTGCCTTCCTTACATACAAATTTAACACTAAAATATGCAGCACTAAGATTAAGTAAATAACAAAGAAAACAACCTAGAGTTCCTTGATAGTTACCAGAGTGCTAAAACGAACAAAGGAGTTGCCTGAATATAACAAACCCAACTTCAATTAGGTTTTTAGTATTAAGTTTCAGAGAGAGTGAGAGCAGAGAAAATTCTAGAAGGAAAATAGATGCCAAGAAGACGTAAAACTTTCCCAAGAAGTCACTACTAACTTTATAAAACTAAACATGGAAGCAAGATTTAGTGGAAAACTCAAATTATCCCACTAACCCTCCCTTGATAACCCTGACTAAGTACTCTCACCATAATTTTAGTTTTATCAACTACAGTAACTCAGTTCCATTCTAACCAGTTCTCATTATACTAACTAAATCTTCCTATCAGAATAATAGATAATTCTATCAAATTACAAACTTAGCTTAAACGTCTAAACAACTTGGGTGGCGTATACTCCATAGGAAAGTCCACCAATCTACTGAGCTCGCCAGTTAGCGCATTCACAGAATCTTATACTTAGTCAAAACTAATACCTTACTCACTCAGAATATACTTTGAACACCAAAATTCAATAAACAGTAACTAGATACTAGGACTTCGTCGGGCGGGCTATTACAGATCACACAAACCCTGAGCACATCTTCTAATACTTGAATCACCATTTCTGATTGTCCATCAGCTTAAGCATGGAAGGATGTGTTGAACCAAAGCTTGGTTCCAAGAGACATATGCAACTGCTTCTAGAACCTTGACGTAATTTTGGGGTCACGACCATATACAATTGATGCGGGAATACCATTTAGGTGAACAATTTTTGTAATGTACATCTCTGCAAACTTTTCCAATGAGTAGTTTGTACGCACTGCCACAAAGTGTGATGACTTTTTTAACCTATCCACATCACCCATATTGAATTCTTCTTTAACGCACTAAGGGGCAACCTCGAAACAAAATCCATTGTAATCCTGTCCCACTTCCATTATGGAATCTCCAATGAACACAATTTACCTGAGGGAACTTGTTGTTCAACCTTGACCCTCTGACAGGTTAAGCACTTCATTACAAATTTTGATATCTTCTTTTTCATCTTTAGCCACCAAAATAAGTTCCTCAAATCTCGATACATCTTTACACTCCCTAGGTGAAGTGAAAAGGGTCCTATCACACCTGAATTACCTTTAAACCTAGAAACTAGGGATAATTTTGGGGTTTAATTGAAAGACACTGTAAGTTAATGATCTTTATTAGAAAACCCAAAAAAGATAGTAGCTGAAATTGGGCAGGATTAAGAACCAAGTCTGGCTCGGTTGGATTAGAACCAACTAGTCTCTTAGTGGGAGACAAAATGATTATGTTTGAATGGTTGATATACGATTGGCGATCATGATGAAGGGTTATAAATAGATGAGAAATAAATCCTTAGATGGATTCCTCTCAATCTATTTCATTCTCTTCTCTTCTTCATCATTTTACTTGGAGGCTCCGAGGGGGCAATGAATAAAAAAATCTCTGCATAGAGCGATAACCATAATGCTTGACTTGAAAAAGTGAGGATTTAGTAAGGTGGTAAGATTCTAATCCCTTTGGTGTATGTAGGACTTAGTAAACAGAGTTAAGAGTTTCCAAAACCATTTTAAACGTTCTGTATGTTTCTGGAAAATTGAGGTTTTAAGTAAAAACACTGAGTTTAATCCATGATTTGGTTGTCATGCTTAGCTGCCAGGAGAATGGAAGCTCTAGCATTTCGAAAAGCTAAGCTAGTGAGACAAAAGTGTGCCGGGTGAGTTCCTGCATTCCAACTCAGAAATAGTAAGTAAGTTGGTAGTCTACATGAGTTTATGAGTATCCACCTTTTTAGTTTAGTATGCATAATCCATGATATTTATCTATGAAAATGCATGAGATGCATGTGTATGGTGCTAGCCTGAAAAAGGAATTAACATCGGGCTAGATGAAGTTAGGAATGGGAAAAAGGGGTGACTCTGTTAGATACTACAATACGGTCTTGTTGAGTGCAAACTGTGATGTGCGAGGCTCCGAGCCTTGCGGAGGGGACACTATGGTGTTCGAGCATCAATGTATAGGACAACGAATGGAAAAATGGATGGAATGTGACAGCAAGAGTGAATAAAAGATCATGGCTGAGCTGTGGGACTGGTTGGAGGCTATATGGCTAAAATGAGTAAGACTATAGCTGAAAGATGTTATGGAATCATGTGAAAACACACCATAATCGCTAAATAGGACTAAGACCATAGTTGAAAGATGCTATTGTATCCTTCGAAATTCTATCGAGATAGTAAACACAGGGAACTTAAGGTGTAAGTCCATAGTTGGATTATGGCCACCAGTGTAGTCTGTCGAGACGTTAAACACAAGATAGCTTGTCGGGACCGTAAACACGAGGTTATATGGTGTAAGACCATAACTGAAAGATATTATGGCAACAAGTGATGATTTAACGACAAATTAGTAATACCATGGCTATAAGAGGCTATGGCATCATAGATAATCCACCAGGACGTTAAACACGGAATAGTCCACCGAGAGAGTAAACACGAGGATTACGAGGTGTAAGATCATAGCCTAGCTATGGCAACTGATGGAGTCTGCCAAGACATTAAACATAGGGTGTACTGTGTAAGATCAAATCTTGACTATGATAACCAATAGAATCCGTTGGGACAATAATCACGGGTGGAAAATCAAGAGAGAAATTACGGGAAATGGCACAACTATGGAAAAAAGGGTTGAAAGAAAGGGTGATGAATGGAAAACGATAGTGAGCCAGCATATTAATGGGGAATCAGTTGAATAAGGAAAAAGGAAATTGAAAAGGGAACAAGTCCGCCAAACGATAATCATGGAAGTTAGAAAGGCATGAGGGTAGTAACCTAATAGAAATCAGTCATGTAAATTGCTGAGTCATATAGTGCTTGGTGTATAGTTAAGTTGAAGGTAAGAGTAAATGGAGGATCGCTTTAATGATTCATTATTAAAAGCTATTAGGAGATAGAGTTAAGTTCGTAAACACCTCAACAAAAAGGGACATGAAATAGAAGGGTTAATTGGGGACCCAGGACAGAAAAGTACTAAGAGGGAAGATAAAAGTGACATGTATGTTTATCAAGACTATTCCTCTTAAGGGGGAAATAAGTAAGATTATGTCAGCCAAAAAGGCTAGTTAGCCGAGGATGCGGGAAGAAAGAGAACTCATGAACCTAGATGGTCACTCAGTGATAGTGGTTGAGTATTATATGCCATAGTGGTCCGTAGCAAAAGTATGTGCTATGCTTAAGGGTAAAGTGAACAAGGCGGATTAATTCGCATTTTTCGTCTTTTTACGATTATCTTCTGATTGGTTTAAATCTCAATCTATATGCTAATTCAGTGTGATTTATCAATCACAAACACTTTATATCATCCAATAATAAAAATAATCTAATTCAATGTAACTTTTTAAAAGTTCTTAAAGTTTTACATTTTATTCAATTTACATCTTTCGCATGCTATTAATATTCGTATATTGAGATTTATATTTCTCTTAGCCCATTCACTTGTTATAAACTTTATTAATATGGCTCAGACTTAAGCTAGATACATAGATCAATCATCTTGCATTCCATTTCAGTATCACAATTTGTCTCAAAGTTATTTGATTGATGTATAAGTATACACAACTGTTGACAAGTAATAAAGTAGTGGGTAAGAGTTATCATCTCCACAGAGACTTTTTTATGCAAATCAAGTATTGCAAAATTAATTACTCAGCAAAATGTTGGTGATGAAAATAAATTAAGTGTGATGGCTTTCTAATTATACTAAAACTATCCTAAGTATTCATAAAATTAAAATAAACACAGAAGAAATAAGTATGCAAGTTTTTAAGATAAATCACAATAGCAAGCATGTGTTAGAATAAATTTCCTTCCTAACTTAGAATTATTTAAACAATGCTAATGATGTTACAAAAAATTCCATCGTAACTCGGCTATTTATTAACCTTGTTTTAATTACGAGTACTTTGGCTTCTCTCGAAGTATGAAGTTTAACCTCTTGTCTAAATATTTCTATGTATGTTCCGACTTCAACGTTACCTTTTCAGGTATCGACTAAGAATTCATTCTTATTAAATTATTAAGTCTAGCATATGTCTATGTCAACAACTTAGTATTTTTAATAACCAAAAAAATAGATTATGTGAGGTAACAGTAATATTTCTATACTGAAACAATTTAATCACATAAATCCTAAGGTTATGCAAGGTAATAAGGTTCTTTTTGAGTTATTACAAATTTCAACCTAATTTTCTCAAATATAGATCTAACATGCGCCATTCAGATATTGTCACAATTATGTACAATTTGGTTATGATTAATAATTAATTTAATTGCATGCCTACATTTTTAATGTACGAATAACATATTCATGATTTTATCTGAATGAATAAGCAACCAAGGCACATAACATCATTAACAGAACTAAATACTCTAAGCTATGGAATTTAAATCATTCTAACACTAATAGAATTAAGCAATCGTGATTATATTAAAAGCAAATAACTTAGTTCTAATCATGTTCCTAGAATTGAACAAAAAATAAAAGATTGAAGGGTAATGAATGCAAAGTCATTTTCGATGGTTCTCCGAGGCACAAATAACTTTAATCCTCATTTGTTCTTCACTTTTTGTTGTGATTGACAAGATTGAAAGCTCCTAATATGGCCAAATGGGGCTGCTTTCAAAGCCTTACAAAAACTCTGTGAAGGAAATGGGAAATGGAAAAGAGAGAAGAGAGGATGAATGAGGGATAGATGAAATGGGGGAATGGAAAGGGGTATTTATACTTGTGAGGAGCCCTTCATCTTTTTCTCTCATGCATGACCGACAACCTAGAGTTGAAGAAAAAGGGTGGATGGCTTTGCTAAAAATAGCTAGTTTAAGCTTGGTTTAAGCGAAGGAGTTGAATGGTCACTTGAGGAAATTGTTGGGGATGTTTTGTGACTTTTTTTTTAAATTATAGGGAGCTTGATTTAATTATCTATGGATGCTTGGGTTGCTCATAGCTGAATTTGGGATCTTTCCTCCTTAATGGATGATTTGGGCTTCAAATTAAGCAACAGACTTGCCCACTTCAGTGATCTAATTACGAGTTGGGTGAAGTTTATCCCATTATCCAAAAAATTATTTAATTGGACATCCAAAACTGATTAATTATCAGCCCTCCTCTGTATGGTGAGTGCTACAAGGATACTACAACATTTGACTATCAAAAGGTGAGCCTCAGGACTGTCTTTTCTCCTTTTACACCAAACTACTTCAAAATTGGGAAAAATATGTAAGTTTAGCATATAAATAATTAAAAATGGAGATTTTTTTAAAATTTTGTTTATCTTATTTATTTTCTACTAGAATTACGATCGAAACACTCAAAATTTACATGAATTACTAGTAAGAAGGTGCTAAAAAAACTATATAATTTAGAGTTGTCACAATACATAATCAGATAAGCAAAATAGTTACATTGGTACATAACTGCATCATCTACAAAACAAAGTGTAACCTAAACATTTAGTAGGTAACAAATTTCCAATCTTATTATTAGTTCAATTCACATTCTATCAATCCCAATCCTTCCTCAATTCGCTATTCCAATACAGTACGCAGCATATTTCAACTCAATTTTAACACTGAGTACATCATATCGATTAAATCATACTACTTCTATTTATCACATAAATAATTAAATATGCCATTTAAATCACAAGCAATATTTCATCATCTTTTGACCATTTTATGTAATTGTAATTCTAATAATCAAACTCGGACTCATTATAGGTACATGAATTTGTCACCCTAGGTTGCCTAGTGTATTATCAAGGTTCTCAACTTAAAACTCACTTAACAATAATAAGCTTAATTTTAGATAGTTGACAGTAGAATGTAGTTTAATTACAACTGGTTAAGGCTTATTGGCATTAAGATACGAGCATATAAATTCTCTTTCTTACAAACATAGCGACGAGTATAAGGGGTGAAAATCTTCACCTAATTCTATATAGGAGCAACTCTTGTACGTACTATGCAAAATGTTGGGGTTAAACCCATTTATGAAATGAACAAGTAAAATAAATGGACAAATTAAAAAGATCAAACCCAAAAATTTTACGTGGAAAAACTCCTTAAAAGAGGATAAAAAACCACGGGCAAAAGGAGATTTCACTAATATATAAATGAGTATAAAAGATGGAGAGAATCAAAAGAAAAACTCAAATCCCGGAAAGAAAAACCCTTCAAACTCAAATACAAAATTCTCTCAATTTATATATTTTCTGTAGTATAAACATAGGGTAACTAAGGCCTATGTATAGGCTAAAATTTGTAGCTTTTATGACTAGAATATCCCTAGGTTAATCATAATTTAAGAGGAAAACTAAAATAGAGTTTAACTGAGAGAAGAAAATTGAGAAACTTGAGGAACAAGTCGCCATGTCGTGACGAAGAACGATCAATCACTATTTTGGTCGTAAAGTAGGCTGCTCATCGGGACGAGGAGTCTTCCCTCATTGCAACGTCACTCACTGTTTTGGTCAAAATGCGATGCATATTTCCACAAATCTCCACTTTGATTTGTATTTGACTTAACTCCCTTGGCAAGTGATTTGTCGTAACTCAGTGTAGCAAATTAAACTAGTTTTTTGCATTTGAGGAGCTTGAATACAACAACTTTAGTTAGGTTTTAGTTAAGTTTTCATTACTTTATTTAAATTCCATAAATTGTGTAATTTGAGTCTTTTATTGACCTTAGGGGCCGAATGAGGCCTAAGGGTGAGCTAATATGCTTTGAGTGTGTGCAAGAGACCATTAGAAGGTGTGTTAACTCGATACGGGTCGTTATGTTGCAACACAAATAGATGAATGCTACAACATAGGGAGCAGAATAGAAGAATTTCAAGACTACCTTTGGTGTCGCGACACACCCCTAAAACTGAGCATTCATCCTTCGATGTCGTGACAAAGGACCTGGTGTGTTTCAAAATCGACTCTGTACGAGAAATAATTACGAGCCAATTGCATTTTGGTCTACACAATTAAACATTAAACACAAATACAACAACTGACCTAGGATTAAGGATGATGACCACTCTAATTTTATAAATAGGCTCATTTAACACATGTTATAGACAACTTTTCAAATTGTATGATTTTCTTCATAATTTTAGTCTTTAGTTTTCTCTTTTCTTAGGCTTTAGGATTATTTTTAGTTTTGTTATTTGCTTTTGTTGGGAGATCCAATCTATGGAACTCAATCAAATCTGTGTGGATTCAACATTATTTTCAATACAATTCAAGCTTCTTCTAAACTTTATTTTCTTGATTCATTTTTCATGTTTATTTTCTATAGAAAGTTTAAGATGTTTACGAGATCCATGAGAAACTAATCCTTTTATAGGGGATTATCAACTGGAGGTATGATTAATTAACTGTTTTGTAAGGTTTTCTTAACGGATCAGCTATTTGGGAGAGGAAGAACATAAAACCTAGGCTTGATGACCATAGGAAGTTATTTAGGCGGAAATTAATCCAAAATTAGTATTAAGAAAACTTTAGCCCCGAACCGGTCTAGATTGTGAGGTCGAGAGATAAATAATTCTTGTCGACTCATTATTCTAGTGGAAGATCGAAAGATTCTGTTGGGGTAACCCCTAGTTGATTGAACGAGAAGCCCAAAGCAACAGTTGGCTATGATTACGGAAGCAAGCTAATCACCTATGCTTAAATTTGATAACTATTTACTTATTGATTTCCAAACGCTTCTTTATTTATGTTATTGTGGTTATTATTATAAACACCCCAAAAATCTCTATTTATGTTTATTCGTAATATAATTTATTTAAAGTACTAATTAGATCTATTTGTGTTTATTCGGGGAGGCAACGTCACCGACTTGATTTGATTTTTTACATTTTAATAGAATAATTCGTAGAAATTATCGATAGAAGAAACAACAACAACAACAACAACAACAACAACAACAACAACAAATGCAAAATCAACTACCCGCTGCAGGTAATTTACCACTACGAGACAATTCGTTGCTCGATGAGATTAATAATAATAACTTAGAAGATTCACAATCACCACCACAACTACCCACAAATATGATGCGTAATGAAAGAACTCTAAAAGAATATGCGCTACCAAATCTGGACATGGTTTAGAGGAGTATAATAAGGCCAGCTATTACGGCCAATAATTTCGAGATCGGCCCTTAGTGATCTAGATGATCCAAAACAATCTGCAGTTTAGGGGCACAATGACAGAGGATCCAAACCAGCATTTAAGATGGTTCCTTCAGCTTTGTGACACATTTAAATACAATGGGTTCACCTGATGCTATTCATTTTTGATTGTTCTGTAACACCCCTAACCCATCTCTGTTGCTGAATTAAGGTTACCAAGCATTACAGTACAATTCAAAACATTTAATCTCAAATAGAAACAATTTTCAATTTAAATCCAATTACACATTTCTTTTTATAGATTATTATGCACTTACGGGCCTAAAATCAATCCTACATGGCTCTAAAAATAGTTTGGAAACAATTCGGGACAATTTTGAAACATAACAGAAAATTTTGAAAATTTTTGAAAATAGGGGTCAGACGACTGTATGACAAAGCCCAGGCCATGTGGCTCAGGGACATGGCCGTGTGGTAGGCCATGTAACATTCAAAATAATTTCACACGGCCGTGTTGCATGCTATGTGCCAAACCATGTAGCACACTATTTTGTAATACACGATCGTGCGAAGAGACTGTGTGTGGCACACAGCTGTGTGACAGCCCGTGTCCCAGGCCGTATACCTCTAATTGAACCTTCAAATGCAATTTTACCAAATTGGACCTACTAGGTCTATAAGAAACTCATTTATGAGAAATTAAACCTACTTAAAATGCAGTTAAACGAGCCCGAAACATGTCAAAAACATCTAACCTAAGTGTCTAACCAATGTCCCCTCAATGACACCACAAGTTTTATATATATACCACAAGCAATTCACCTAAGATATCACATTCATATTCATGTTATTCAATCATCAATAATGTCTCCAAATAACAAATATCAAAACCTCATCTCAAAGGAAAACAATACTTGTTCATTCAACATATTCTATCACCATAAGAATTACCAAAGCTAAAACAATGCCTATCAAATAAAAACACAAACATTGCTATATCAAATAGGATTAACATAAAACATAGCTTACCAATTCATAACTTTATAAACTTAATTACAATTCAATTAACATGTTAACCTTAACTACATTAAACCCTATATACATGCCACAGCCAAAATGACTCATAAACAAAAGCTACTGAGAAGAGTCTGAATAGTGTAAGTGTTGAAGCTGATCTGTTTGAACTGCTCCGTAAAGCATTAACTGCAGAAAAAAAAACAAAAACAAGCTTAGGAATGTTAGTAAGTCCATAGTCAAAATTCAATTCAACTTACCTTAATTTATAATAGATCACTAATTAACTTAAATCATTAAAACCCTGACATCTATTTTCAAAATTATATCTCATTAGTACCAAAACATTGAAAAATATAACCCAATATCCGTAATGGCTCAAAACAAAACAATCCATGTTTCCATACATATTCATATATACACAAGCAAATCATTAAACATAAATCCATCTCAAAGAATAATTTTACATTTAAAAGTAAAGTTTCATGGCCCGTTGAACTATAGCAAATTAACTCGGATACTCAGGTTTCCTCCAAAACACAATAGAGTGCATCGGAATGCTAATAGAGGCATTGTAGTGCAAATAAAGAGGCACCAAAGTGCAAACAAAGGCACTAAAGTGCAAATAGAGGCACCGAAGTGCAATCTCGTACAAGCACACATACTAACCTTATTGGCATGCCAATCATATCCTAATTGTTTACTACGTTCAATCGGGAATTATAATTCATTTCAAACATTTACAACTAGAGGCACTTGTACTAATTTTTGTACAACTAGAGGCACTTGTATAACTAGAGGCAGTTGTATCATATCCTAATTTTTGTATACATATAATAAATTCATCAAACTCATTTCAATAACATATAATCACAATATTCACCAATTATCAAATACTTGTTTCTCACTTGTACTAATTTGCAACATTTAAGAATTTATTACTTATTAAAAAATATTCATATTAACTACAATTAAATCATCATATATTAATATAATACATAAATAAGACATATAAGACATGTATATTTATACTATGAACTTACCTAGATTACGCTTTTGGTTGACTCGAAGGGACAACTCTGCGATTTTTATCTTTTCCTTAATTAATCTCCGTACGATTCGATTCTTGATCTATATAATGATTAAATTTAACTTTATCAAATTTAAATACATATTCCAACTCACTTTTATGCATATGACCCTAAAATTTTCATTTTTTATATATTTTCCCTAAACTTTTACAATTATCACAATTTAGTCCCTAAACTCAAAAATCCAAATTTAACAAAATTATTCAAATACCCATGCTAGCCAAATTTACTCCCATACTAAAACAATCATATTTATTAAAAATTCACAAAAATTCCATGTCAATTTTAACATTTCATCAATTTAATCCTTTAACTAAAAACTAACAAAAATCACTTGACAAACTAGTCTAAATCAACAACCAAGACTACAAAATCATCATTTAACATCAACAATAACTAAGATTTATTAATGGTAAAATCCAAAATCTTTAACAGTTTCGAAAACGGAGATACGGGTTAGTTGGACCTAGTTGCAATGATTTCAAAAACATAAAAATTACAAGAAATGGATCAAAGGTACATACCATGCAAAAAAAAAA
>CM025150.1:21326009-21345014 GCA_013467495.1 Gossypium gossypioides
GAAACCAAATTGCCCAAAGTACCCGAATGGTAAAAGAAGGTTCGGCTTTCACACAATAGACCAAAAGAGAAACTCACGTTACACCAAAAGCAAAGAAGAGAGTTCTCAAAAACGCAGTATTCAGCCACTAAACATATGAAAAGAATACCAACACTCAGGAAATGACCAAAACTGAATACTCTATTTTTCCCTTAGCAAATTCGGCAACAACCTTCAATAACTCAAACTCCCCTTTTTCCTCCTAAAATCTCTCCTCCAATCCTCTCCTTGAAATCCACCACATATAACTTCAACATCACACGAATCAGAATTTTACTGCAACACAAACTCTAGCTGTGCAAGGTATCAAAAATTGATCCCCTTATTGCATAAACCAGGACTCGAACTCAAGTCCCCTAGCAATAGAAACATGCCACCTACCACTGGACCATAGGCTCTTTTGTGACATGATTTCACAAAAAATATTTATAAAGCCTTTAAGCTAAGGCCAAGATTCACTTAAGAGCAAAAATAAAAAATTTTGCTAAAACCCAGGTTTGAACCCAGGACTTTTCCAACACTCCCAACTCTCAAGACCTATTTCCATCTAGGCCCAAATTTGGGGCGTTACACTTTTTCCAACACATACAATTCCATATGGAGAGATCACTCAAACTTGAGATGGGAAGGAAATCAAGAAGGAGGTAGTAGTTCAAACCAAGTTAAATATAGTAACTATCAAGCTCCTTATTTACAGAAACCTTAGGAGTAGGCTAACCCAAATGACCATACTATATGTGGTTAATTCTTGGATCAAATAGAGGTAGCAATACAGTTAATTAGGCCAGATGTGAAGCACGTGCAGTCTGAGTGCACAAATTCAGCAAAAACATTGACTAAGCTTGAAGATCATATGAGACAATTAATGAGTATGATGGAAGATATCAAGAGACAAATTGGCACCTATATCCTTAGTAACATTGAAGATAATCCTCGGAGAGAGGGGAAGAAGTATGTGAAAGCAATCGCACTCTGATCGAGTAAAATGCTGAGTAGCCCGAAAAACCCAACTTAGGAGACAAATAAGGGGAATACTGATGATCTTCATGAAGAACCTTCAGAAGATGATAACGAACTAGAGCTGGAAGAAGTAGTTGAATTGACAACTGAGTCGGAGGAAGAACTAACAAGGGAACCTACAATCGCAAAGGTACCATTCCCATCATGGTTGAAGGGAGACAAAGATGGGACAAAGATGATTTTGTAAGTTTTCTAAATTTATTCAAATCATTAAATTTTGACTTTTCGTTGAGAGACTTAATTGAAAAAGTTTTGAAGTACGCCAAGTACCTTAAAGAAATCATGTGAAGGCGTATAAAAATTAAAATTAGAGAGCATGTTAATATAGACGCAACATATAGTGTGCTAATATCTAGACAGGTTCCCCGAAATTAAAATACCAGGGAATTTTCACAATACCTATAGTGATAGGGGATATGCATTTCCACAAAGATCTATGTGATTTAGGAGTTAGCATAAACCTAATGCCTTTGTCAATATATGAAAACTTGGGTTAGAGGACCTCAAAAATATTAAGATTACATTACAGTTAGTCGATAGATCATCAATACAACCTAAGTGAGTATTGGAAGATGTATTGGTTAAGGTGCATAATTTCATAAATCCCGCAGACTTTGTGATCCTTGACTTTAAGGAAGACTGTGAGATACCCATTCTGTTAGGCATGCCTTTTCTAGCTACGTCAAGGTCGACTATCAATCTAGAGAAAAATGATTTAACCATGAAGATCAATGGTGAAAAAGAAATATTTAAAGGTGGTCACCAATAGAGTAAGGAAAATAGGAGGAAGTTAGCGGAGCATTGTAATGAAATATGTATCCTTAAAACTAACTACCCTTAATCAAGGGACGTACTTTCTATAACCAATGCAGGTCGAAGGAATAAGTTCACGGAAAGGGATAAGCAGAAAAAGGTGGAATGGCACTACGGGCGATGGGCTAACACTAAAAGAAATAGGAAAGCGTCCTCATACACGTCAAAGGAACTGTCGGGTGAATCTGGTAGTAAAACTTGACACTTTGGATTAACCTCTAATTTCATGTAAATTATTGTATATTTAACTAATTTTTTAGTCTAAATTCTAATTTGTATCAAATTTATGTTTTAAAGGAACCGAGACACTGTAGAAATTGGAATTTTGGGCAAAAATAGAGTCGGTGTCACAACACTGCAACCCTGTGTTGCCACACCATGGCCAAAATCAAAGAAATTGAGAAAACCAACGTGATGTTGTGACATAAACTCTGTGTGTTGTGACACCGAATATAGTATACCTAGAATTCCCAAATTTTAAAGTGTGTCGTGACATCAAACCCCGATGTGTCAACAATAGCAAACTGCTAAGGATATCACGACATGAAACCCTTGTTTTGATACATCGCTAAAATTTTCTGCAGGGTTGACCCAACCCAATTGCGCAACCTAGCCAGCTTAACTCAATTTTACCCGATTTATAACACTAAAATACTCCTTTTAAATACTTATAAACTCTTTTAATCAATAAATAAAACCCTTCTAACCATTAAACTCTTTCAAAGCCTCTCAAAACCCTAAACCCATTTTTATTTTTCTTAAACCTTTGTTTCCAAAACCTCCTTTTCTTATTTGGTTTGGTACAGGAACAACAAGTCATAAGCCATAGCAGAACAAGCTCTCGCAAGGCATCCGACACATCTCCATACGAGGTTAAGGGTTCCTAAACTCCTATATTTAATGTTCCATTTATTGTGAAATACATTGCTTAAACCTATTAGTTTTTCTAAGAAGTTTTAATATCAGATATGCCTCCTAGGAAGAGTTGAAAAACTAAAGTGCAAGAACCATCGACGATTTCGAATCCTTTAAAATTTTGAAACCAAAATGCCAACAAGTATTTTCTCGAACTTCAAGGCAAAAATTTTATCCAGGAAAACGGATTTGAACCTTCAATAGTTCTTTGCAATGAAATATGGTCCATAGTACGGTATCGTAGATGGGAGTGATTTTGTGTCACCCTCAAAGAAACTACTGCCATTCCACTTGTCTAAGAATTTTATGCCGCTCTGAAAGACGAGAAAACTCGGTGACCTCATGAACAAATATGGAAAACAATAACAGTAAGTGGTAAGGATGTACCATTCTCCCCCAAAAAGATTTGCAAATAGTATGATGCTACATACTATGAATTTGATTACTTACAAAATATTGATTTAACAAATTTAAAGATATAAATTTGGAAAGCATCATAAAATACATAACAAAAAATCGAGGAGAATGGAATGTTCGAGAATGTTTCCAATAGCTAAAAGGTGCATGCAATTTATTTTTACTATAATTACACCCGCTCTTAACGTTTCTAATGTCAAAACATTCCGAACTATTTTACTATATGGTATTTTATAGAAAAAAACATATATGCATAGGACAATGGATCCATCATAACATGAAGCATTGTGTCAGAGGCAAGAGGATTGGGATTTTCTTTCCTCATCTTGTGATGGCACTTTGTCAAAGCACAAAGCTTCCTATGAAGGAGAACGAGCAATTTATGCGTCCAACAAAGAGTTTAATTGGTGATTCTATGTACACTCAATATGTGGAACTCACTCGAAAAAAAATTATAGATTGGAACCAGAGGAGAAAAGAAAATATGTATGTCCCTCCCTCACTCAAAAGAAAATAAAAGACGATGACAAGAAAAATGGGCTAGAGCAGCGAAGTTAAAATAGACGGGATGATACGATGGATGCAGGAAACGATCCTAGTTCTTCATGAATTTGTACGGAGAAACAACATGAGAGTTCCAAATTATTTATCGGACATGTTTGGCTCAACACAAACCCATTAGGAAGGGGAAGAGCAAGAAAGTGATGAGGCAGGAGAAGACGGGGCAAGGAGAAGGATTTCGAGGATGATTGAACCTCTAATTTTTGTGTATAAGAATTGTTTTAATTTGGGATAATCTTTAATTTTTTTAGGGGTCAGATTAATAGTAGATTTTTGTTTGTTTGCTTTTGTTGTTTTAGAATTTTCTATGTAGGAACCTCATAAGAAGAAGCACAACAATCCCAAAACTTTCAATGAATCAAAGGAGGAAGCACCCACCAATAGCTCACGATCAATCGGGTAACTTCACGATCAAAGGATGAAAATGTGTTTTCTAAAGTGTGGTGGGTAACATAGGATATTTATTATAATTTTTATGTTTTTCTTTGATTTTTATTGTCGATTGTGTGCTTGAGCTTGTAGAAATACAAGTGATTGGTTAGGAGCATAGGTTGATTATATTTACTATAAATTTGGCATGATAGTAGATTTTAAATTTTTAACTATTAGACTACTAAGTTCTATATATTACACTATAAATCGGCATTGAGCAATTGAATGTACCATATAATATAGGAAATATAGGGAAACAAGCATGCTAGTATGTATGATATATTGTTAAATTTTTTATGAATTGGTTGATTAAATTTGTGAATATTGAGATACCTAGGGATGACCTAAGGCATTGTTTGGTATACACCCAGAGCCAAAAAGCTAACCCCATTTATTCATCCTTTGTACCTATATTAGAGCCAGAAAGCACTTCTTGATGAACCTTCATGCAAAATCTGAGCCAAAAATATTAATTTGTATTTTCCCTTTTCCTTTGGTCCTAAATTGCATGACTATAGATGTATGGCCATATGCATTGAGAGTTAAGTAGATACATTATGGTGGAATTTTGTAAAAACAGAGTGAAATAGGAAAGGTCAGTGTAATAAAGTAATTATAGGTTAGCCAATAGGTGCAGGAAAAGAAAAATCCAAAAAGAAAATAAAAAATGAGTAGAAAAAATTTGTGAAAGTAAAATCATTTGTGATTAAGAAATGTATATAGAAAGAAAGAAAAGTGACAAAGTCACCAAAAATAGAGAAACTTGTTCATTAGGGCGCACAAACTCGTGAGCTAACCATAGTTATTGTATTATGCTGTGATTTCCTATGGAGAAATAAGGAAGGTGAGAGAAGGAGAAATAAAATGGTAAGCGAGTAAAGGTCGCTAAGGGGGAAGAATAGGGAACAATACGATGTGCAGACTATTTTTATGCTTGAATCTATTTGATGATTACTGTTCTTGAATTCCATACCTCTCTTGAGCCTCAAAATGTTACAAGCCAAAAAGGCCTATATGATCTAGGTAGACTTATTTACAAATTGACATCATACTAACTAATTGCATTTATAACTGCTTGTATTCTGCTAGGATAATCAAATTACCTTTATAACTTATTGATGGATCCCTGCATTTGAAACCCTTAATACTTGTATGCTTTGTAATATACTGAACTTAGGTGTTTGATATTAAAAATGATAAGTCAGCTATATCTCATGGTAAGATTATGTGTGAATATGATACGCTTAGTTATGTGCTCCAAAGCTAACAGTTCTAATATATTTTTTCAAGGGTCATCTTTTCATTTACTACTTTTGTTTGCCTTGCTTGAAGGAAAAGCAATGACTTCAATGTGGAGGAGTTTGATCTGTCGTAATTCGGTGTAGCAGATTAAACTATTTTTCGTATTTGTGGAGCTTGAATATAAGCACTTTAGTTAGGTTTTAGTTAAGTTTTCATTACTTTTTTTTTAAATTCAATAAATTGTGTAATTTGAGTCTTTTATTGACCTTAAGGGTCGAATGAGGCCTAAGGGTGAGCTAATATGCTTTGTGGGTGTGCAGGAGACTATTAGAAGGTGTGCTAACTCGATACTAGTCGTTGTGTTGCAACACGAACAGATGGATGTCGTAACACAGACAGATGAATAATTTCAAGACTAACTTCGGTGTCATGACACACCCTTGAAGATACCCTGAAGATGAGCATTCTACCTTCGATGTCACGACAAAGGACCTGGTGTGTTGTGACATCGACTCTATATAGAAAATAATTACTAGTCAGGGGTATTTTGGTCTACACAATCAAACATTAAGCACAAAGTCGATAGCTGACCTAAGGTTAAGGACGATAGCAACTCCAATTCTATAAATAGGCTCATTTAACACATGTTATATACAAATTTTCATACAGTATAATTTTCTTCATGGTTTTATTCTTTAATTTTCTTTTTTCTTAGGCTTTAGGATTATTTTTAGTTTTGGTATTTGTTTTGTTGGGAGATCCAATCTGTGGAACTCAATCAAATCTGTGTGGATTCAACATTATTTTCAATACGATTTAGGCTTCATCTAAACTTTATTTTCTTGATTCGTTATTCATGTTTATTTTCTATATCAAGTTTATGATGTTTACAAGATCCATGAGGAACTATTTTGTAGGGTTTTCTTAATGGATTAGTTGTTTGGGAGAGAAAGAACATAAACTTTAGGCTTGATTACCCTAGGAAGTTATTTAAGTTTGAATTGACCAAAAATTGGTATGGCTAATCTGTGAACACCTTAGCCCCGCATCGTTCTTGACTGTGAGGTCGAGAGATAAGTAGTTCTTGCTGACTCATTATTCTAGTGAAAGATCGAAAGATCCTGCTAGGGTAACGACTAGTTGATTCAACAAGAAGCCCAAAGCAACAGTTGGTTATAATTACGGAAGCAAGCTAATCAACCATGCTCAGATTTGATAATTGTTTACGTACCGATTTCTGAACGCTTCTTTATTTATGTTATTGTCTTTATTATTATAAACACCCTAAAAATCTCTATTTATGTTTATTCGTAATATAATTTATTTAAAGTACT
This sequence comes from Gossypium gossypioides, assembly GCA_013467495.1. Lineage (NCBI taxonomy): Eukaryota > Viridiplantae > Streptophyta > Magnoliopsida > Malvales > Malvaceae > Gossypium > Gossypium gossypioides. Next base: position 21,332,783 of record CM025150.1, read on the forward strand.
AATTAATCTATCTGTGTTTAGACTAGGATTAATTTAGTGCTTGCCTCCCTTGGGTACAATCCTCAGAGTACTCTCCTACTTCGTTGTAACTATATTACAACCTGAACCATATACTTGCAGACATTACCTATTTAACATATTTTGTGCAGGATTTGTACTCTGGATGTTGGTACGTCGAGAGGCGGTCACCAAGCCTTATTATGGGCGTAATTGGATCTTCATTGGATACTTACCAAGTCCAATCAATGCTTGAACTTTTTGTCAACATGTCAGTCGGATTGTCTTCTGTTAGAATTTTATGAACCCTAACATCCCCTTGAATGATTGCCTCTCAAAAAAAGTGATAACAAATTTCTATGTGTTTTATCCTTTTGCAATGCATTTGATAGTTTGTGAGATGTAGTATGGTAGTTTGACTGGCAGTTGCCCCTTTCTCATTAACTAATTAGCTAAATAGGCCTCTTTACCAAATTACTTCCTTTACAACTTCAATGATTGTCATGTATTTTTCTTCAGTAGTTGATAATGCCATTGTAACTTGAAGTGTAGCTTTCTAACTAATGACACAATTCCTGAAAGAAAATAGATAACCTGTGAGAGACCTCATTCGATCTGAGTCTCATGCGTAATTTAAACCAACATATCTAAGTAAACCATTTTGGCTTCTTCCATATTCTAAGCACATTATTTGAAGTACCCTGCAAATATCTAAAAATCCACTTGATTGCATGCAAGTGTAACTTACTTGATTTTCCATGTATCTACTGACAACACTAACAACATGTGAAATATCAAGGTGAGTGCATACCATTGCATACATTAAACTTCTGATTGCGCTCGAGTAAGGTACTTTTGACATGTACCTTTCTTCTTCTTCATTCTGCGGTGAATCTAAAATTGAAAGTTTAAAATTGTTCAACTAAAGGAGTACTTACTGATTTTGAGTATTGCATATCAAATCGTTCAAGGATCTTCTGATGTACCCTTTTTGCGACAAAAGAAATTTCAGAACGTCTATCCCTCGAAATTTCTATCCTTAAAATTTTCAATGCTTCACCTAAATCCTTCATCTCGAATTTAGAGTTAAGCATGGTTTTATGTCATTCAATTTCTAATGGATCCTTAGGTGCTATCAACATATCATCAACATAAAGCAACAAGTATATGAACGAATAATCATGCAAACATTATAAATACACACAACCGTTATACTTACTTCGTGCCAAACCAATACTCAAAGTGAAAGAGTCAAACTTTTTGTACCATTGTCGAGGAGACTACTTCAAACAATTGAAATATTTTTTTAAAAGAAAAACATGATCTTCCTTACCTTTAGTTTTGAAGCCTTCTAATTGTTGCATGTATATGTCTTCCTCAAGGTCACCGTGAAGAAAAGCACTTTTTACATCTAATTGTTCTAACTTAAGATTGTTTGATGCAACAAGATCTAAAAGTGCCCAAATGGACGTATGTTTCACAAAAAAAAGAGAAAACATTATGAAAATAAACTCCCTCCAATTGACTGTAGCCGTTTGCGACCAATCTTGCCTTGTACCTAGTGTCTTTTGAACTTAATCCTTCATTCTTCTTAAACACCCATTTGCAACCAACTATTTTCTTACTGATGAGTGGTTTAACTAGCTGCCAAGTCTCATTCTTTTGAAGTGATTTTATCTCTTCTTCCATAGCAACGAGCCATTTCCTAGAATCAAAAGCCTAAACTGACTCAGAATAACATGAAGGATTGATTGAATCAATGCTCTCTGCAACACTTAGAGCATATGTCATTAGGTTCCCTTCATAGTATTTATGTGGTGGTCAAATTTCCCGTCTTTTCCTATCACGAACCAACTTATAATTCGTTAATTAAGATGGTGAGAGTACTTGTGAGTCAAATGAAGTCCCAAACTGATACGAAACAACATTTTGATCATGAACACTAGAATTTTGTCATGACATCGTCACGTTGTGCTTACTTTCATCGTGATGTCACCCACAATTTCTTCCTTTGACTCCACCTTGTTTAAAACACTCTAATTTTTTGTGTCTTTAAATGTAAGAGACCCCTTTTTTGAACGAATCATAGTAGATTCATCGAACGTAACATCTCTGCTAATAATGGTTTGTTGGTTTCCAGACACCACAATTTAAAACCTTTCGTTTCGATAGAGTATCCAAGAAGATGCACTTTACAACTCTTGGTTCAAGCTTTCCTTGGCTAACTTTAGCATAAGCAAAAAAACTGAAACTTCTAAGGTTAGAATAATTGGGAGGATTACTTGACCATATCTTTTCTGGAACTTTTCCTTTCAAAGCTCAATAGGGAGATTAGTTCACCAAATGGCCTACCAAATTGATGGCTTCAGCCTAAAACTCCATCCCTAAACTTACATTGGAAAGCATACATCGGGCCTTTTTTAGCAAAGTTTTGTTCATCTTTTTAGCAACTCCATTCTTCTTTGAAGTATCTATAACAATGTGATGTCTCTATATTCCTTCCAATTTACAGTAATCATTAAACTTCAATGAACATAATTCAAGGCCACTATCTTTTCTCAAGCACTTCACAGACTTTTCGATCTGTTTCTCTAGCAATGTTTTCCACTGCTTGAAGGTTCTAAAGACTTCATTTTTCTTTTTCAAAAAATAAACAAAAACTATCCTGAGTAGACATCAATGAAATTTAAGAAATATTTATTTCATCCTTTTGAGATATTAGGAGTCGAACCCCATAAACTATAATGAACATAGTTGAGAGTCCTTTTTTTTCCTGTGTACCGCTAACTGCCTCCAGACGTACTAACATCCAATGTGTGAATACTGCAATGAAAGATATATCAATGAGGTGGTACCAGCAAGCATACGGGTCTAGTTGTAATATAGTTGCAACAGAGTAGGTGAGTACTCTGAGGATCATACCTAAGGGAGGCTAGTACTCGGTCAATTTTAACCTTAACACTGAAATATCTAATTAGTACTTTGATTTAGTTATAGTGTGATAGTAAAATAAAAGGGGATTTTTACGATAATAAAATAAAATAACATAAGGAAATAAAAGTTAAAGAGATCAAAATATAGAATAAATTAGATCTGATTATGGGTGATTAACTCACTTCGGTAATCCACATTAACTGTCGCTTTGGGATCTCTTCAATCAACTAGTTGCTACCCCAGCAGGATCTTCTGATCTTCCACTCAAATAACAAGTCAATAAGGACTACTTATCTTACAACCTCACAGTCGAGACCGGCTTGGGGTTAAGGTGTTCACGGATATGCCATACCAATTTTGGGTTAATTCCCACTTTGATGACTTCCTAGGGTTGTCAGGCCTAGGGTTTAAGTTCTTCCTTTACCAAATAGCTAATCCGTTGAGTAACCCTATAAAATAGTTAATAGATCATACCTCCACTTGCTTATCCCCCATAGAAGGGTTAGTTCCCCATGGTTTTCATAAACAATATGGAATTGATGTAAAGAGAAAACATGATAAATGAATTGAATTGTAGAGTTTAAGAAAATTTCTAATTTGCATTCAAGATGAAAAGGAATCCACAGAGTTTGACAATCTACACAAACCAGATCTCTCGAGATAAAATAAGAACAAGCTTAAAATAAACCTAAAACCTAAGAAAAAAGAAAAAATAAATTGAAATTTAAAAGAAAAATTCTAAACTAAGTAATTGGTGTCTATAATATGTGGTAAAAGAGCCTATTTCTAGATTTTAGGTGGTCGTCATCCTTAGCCCTAGGTTAGCTGACGTTCCTGAACTTTAAGTTTAATTGTACAGACAAAAATGCCCACTGACTCGTGTTTAATCCCCTTCCAGAGTCGATGTCGCGACACATCAAGACCTATGTTGTGATATAGCAGTCAGTATAATCCTCTTGGGATATCTTCAGGTGTATGTTGCGACACCCTTAGGCTGTGTTGTGACATCGAGGGCAGTTTCATGATTTTCTCCATTCTACTCACTATGTTGCGACATAGCGACCAGTGTCTATTTATTTCACCTCCTAATGGTCTCCTGCACACTTACAAAGGTCATTAACTCACTCTTAGGCCTCTTTCGGCCTTTAAGGTAAATAAAAGACTCAATTTGCACATTTTATTAACTTAATGAAAACTTACAAAAACATAACTAAAACCAAATGGAAATACTTGCTTTCAAGCTCCTAAAGTGCAGAAATTAGTTTAATCTGTAACACTGAATAACAGCAGATCAAACTCCCCTACACTTTAGTCATTACTTGTCATCAAGCAACATGAACAAAGACAATAAATAAAAGATGTCCCTTGAGCAGATATCATACAAGTATTGACTTTGGAGCACATGACTAGGTATTTCGTATTCATGAACAACTTTAACATGATGAATGATTGACTTACTACTTTTGACCACAAACATCTAAGTTTAGTATATTACAACGTATACAAACACTAAGGTCTCACCTGTAGGGATATATCAATAAATTATAGAAGTAAGTTTATTATCTGAGCAAAATACAAATAGTTGTTTATGTGATTGTTTAATAAAATGTCCATTCGTGCATAAGGATATTTAGGTCACATAGAAATTTTCGGCTTGTAACGTTTTGAGGCTTAGTATAGGTATGGACTTAAAAAATAGTAAGCATCAAAAGGGTTACAAACACGAAAATAGTTTGGCATATCATATCGATCCTTATTCTTCCCCCTTAGTGACCCTCACTCGCTCACCGCCTTATTTCTCCTTCTCTCACCTTCCTTGTTTCTCCACATAAGAAATCAAAGCATGACATAATACTATGGGTAGCCTACGAGTTTCTATGCATTAATAAATGAGTTTTTCTTATTCTTGTGCCTTTGCCACTCTTCTTTTTCAATTTATCTCACTCACGAATGCTTTTTTCTTTTCAAGAACATATTCTACTCGTGTAGATTTTCTTTTTGAATTTTTCTTTTTACTTTGCACTTTTAGGCTACCCTATAGTTCCCATGTCGCATAAATCTTTCCTATTTCACTCTATTTTACAAACTCCATTGTGATGTATCTACTTAACCCTCAATATGTATAGCTGACAATATAGTTGTGCAGTGCGAGACTAAAGAAAAAGGGCAAAAATAAATTAATGTTTCAAGCTCGGAGTTTGTAATGAGGTTCATCAAGAATAGCCAATAGGCTCAAAAATAGGTACTAGAGATGAATGAATAGGACAACTTTTTGGCTCTGGGTGTGTTACAAAAAATGCCTTAGGTCATCCCTTAATATCTCAATATGTACAAACTTAATCAATCAAACAAACTCAAATTCAACCATTTATCATTCATACTAGCATGCTCATTTCCTTATATTTTCTATATCCTTTGGTACAGTCAATTGATTAATGCCTATTTATAGTGTAAAATATAGAACTTAGTAGTCTAATAATAAAAAATTTAAATCACTTAACATCATGCTAAATTTATTCGTAAACACAAGCGACCTATGTACATACTCCTAACCAATCACTTGTATTTCTATAAGCTCTAGCACACAAAAGACAAGAAAAAATTTAACACAAATTTTCTATGTTACCCCCCAACATACACTTTAGTTGACACATTATCCTCGATGTGTAGCCCATAAAAAGATAAGGAAAGAAATTACCCGATTGATCATGGTCATTCTCACTACTAATGGTGGGTGCTTCCTCCTTTGATCGTGTAAAGCTCAAATTGTTTGTGTCTCCTTCATGTTGGGTTCCTACATAGAAAACTTAAAATGCAACATAACTTAAGAATCTACTATTAATCCTACTCCTACAAATTTTAAATTAAAATCTTCCAAAAATTAATACAAGTCTTTTAAAAATAGAATTATAAAAATGTTCATTCTTTCTCCTTAAAATTCATCTCCTCGCTTCCTTTGTCCTCCTCATCCTCTCCTTCCTCTTCTCTTTCATGCACCCCTTCTTCTTGTTCCAGATTTTTTGGCCCAAACATGTCAGGTGTATAATTGGGGACCCGGATGTAGTTTTGCCTAGCAAATTCTTGAAAAATTAGCCTTGCCTGTTGCATCTACTGCATCATCCAATCTAGCTTCGAATGACTACTCTCACCAACATCTTGTTGAGCTCATGTCAATCTCTGTGATGAAGCTGGTGCCGCTATCACTTCTTGTTGTCATTTGTTCCAATCTTTTATTTGTTTGGTTTGCAACTCTGTGTACTGTTGGAACAAGGTGTCTCCACTAATACTTTAGGAAGGTTTCAACGACTGCTCAGTGGATGTCATGGGTACACCCGCCTTTTTGCATAATGCCATCACTAAGTGGGGAAAGAAAACTCCCACCTTCTAGCCACTAATACATCTCTTCATGTTTTGGTGGATCCATTTCCCGATACACACCTGCTTTTTCTGCAAAATTGCATACAGAAAAACTACTCTAAAGGTATTAACATTAGAAACATTTAAAGTAGGAACTATTCATGAGTACACAAATTGAATCCACATTTTAGCCTCTAGAAGCATAATAGCTTGATGAAAGGATGTGGGGAATATTGGTACCTGGGTGATATTTCCATTCGCCCCTTTCTTCAGTTAAAAAGTTTATAATGTCCCAAAAATACTCCAAATCAGTTTCATTGATAAAATATTTTTCATAGTATGAAGCATTATAAAAGTCGTTAATAATTCGAGGGGTTACTCACATTTCTCTCCCTCCCACACGTACTATATCCCACATGTGGCCTTCAGTGTTTCTAAACTATTGGTCCCATAATGATGCATAAAATTCTTGAACAACAGGGACCAACATTATCTTTTGGGATTGTCAAAAAATGCTCCCACCTATGATACCTATAACCAACTGCCATATTTCCTTACAAAGAATCATGGATGGATTAAATCTGCTCTCTTGAATGAATGTTTTTCCTTGAAGTTCATTGAAATAATTTGCAACATTTGGATTCATAAAACTAAAGGGACATTGACTCACCAATGACTCTGTTTCCTTAGTTCGTATAACTTTTCTAGAAGGCATGTTTAGTTCTACTAACTAATGAAACTTCAATCAATTGAATTTAATGGAACAGAAAAACTTGAGTTAGGAACCCTTAACCTTGTTTTTAGACGTTAGTTTCCTTGCCACACTTTGTTTCTTCATCGTTCATTAATATGTTTCCTTCTTTTTCCTACACCAAATAAGACTAAAAGAGAGTTCTTTTTCCAAACAAGTCTAAAGAAAAAGGGATTAATTAATTTTTAGGGTTTAAGAGGTTTGGGAGATTAGATTATTAAGAAATATTAAGCTAAAGGTAAAATATGGTTTTAGGTTATAACATGTTGTTTTAATGTTTAAGAAAATGGGTTGCGCGAATGGGTCAGCTCAACCCTGTAGAAAGTTACAACGATGTCGAGACACAAGGGTTTCGTATCGCAATATCCATGGTAGATTTTCGTTCTCACGACATTGAACTGCCCTCAGTGTTACAACACAGGGGTCCTGTATTATGACATTGGCTCTGTTTTCACTCAAAATACCATTTTCTAAAGTGCTACGGTTTCTATAAAATGCAAAGTTAGTGAAAATTAAAATCTAAATTAAATAATTAGCTAAATATACAATAATCTACAAATTTTTAGCATCAATTCAAATAATTTAAGTTTTATTGTCGGATGAATCTGACAGCATCATCAATTCATAGCTAGATGATTCTTTCGTTCTATCAGTATTAGTCGACCATTCGTCGTGCTATTCTACCTCTTCCCGCTTATCCCTTTACTTAAACTTGTTTATTCTTTCTGCATACATAAAAGGAAGCATATCCCTTTGCTTGGGAGTGTTAAAAAAAATAATTCTTTACACTGCTCCCCTAACTTCCTCCTACCGTCCTCTTCACGATATTCTTCAAAATCTAGAACCACAAAATCTATTAGGATAATGAATGCCTTTTTACCAACACATCTTTCAATACCACATTAGGATGTACTGAAGACCTGTCAGCCAACTATAATGTTATTTGAGTAATTTTGAGATCCCACAACCCGAGTTTTTCAAAAATGGATAGAGGCATTAAATTAATATTAGCTACTAAGTCACATAGAGCTATATTAAAATGAATGTTCCCTATCTTATGGGAATAGTAAAACTTCCTGGGTCTTTCAATTTTTTGGGAACCTATCTTACAATAATAACACTATAGGAGGCACTTCAATTAACTTGTTTTCCTACCTTAATTTTCCTACGCCTAGACATATTTCCCTTTAAAAACTTGGCGTACTTAGGGACTTTCTCAATTAACGCGATTAAAGGTAGGTTTACATTTAGTGTTTTGAACAAGTTTAGGAAACTTACAAACTCATCTTCATCTCACTTTTTCTTTTCTTCTAGTCTTAAATGGAATAGGATCTTTGTAACAGCAACATTTTTAGTTATTTCTTTTTCTAGCTTCGCTGCCAGTGCGATTACCTCGTCTAATTATGGTTCATCTTTAGCCTCTAGGGATTTCTATGAAGGATCATCAGCATTCTCCATATTTACCTTCGGAGTGGGATTTTTTGGGCTACTAAGTACTATGCCCGATTGGAGTGCTATTGCTTTCACGTGCTCCTTACCATCCCTTTAAGGATTATTTCTGTGTTATTGGGAATTCTGGTGCCAAGTTTCATTTTGATGTCACCCATCATTCTCATCAATTGGCTCATTTGATCCTCAAGTTTAGTCAATGTTCTGGTTGAATTGGTGCACTCAGACTACACCTACTTTACGTCTGTTCTCATTGATTGCATCTCTCCTTCAATTCCATCTAGTTGTTGACCAAATGCAATATGGTCACTTGGGTTGACCCTATCCTGAGGTTTCTACAAATAAAGAAGTTGATAATTATTATTTTTGGCTTCATTCGAACTATTACCTCATCTTTGGTTTCCTCTCAATCTCAAATTTGGGTGATCTCTCCAGCCAAGATTGTAGGTATTTGAATAAGGGTTTCCACCCCTATTCTCTACACTATTTACATCCAAAGCAAGATTGTTGACGTAGTGGAAGAGCAATTTGTCTTCGCCACATATAGCCAGTTTATTAGTAGACTCGATACGGTTAAGTCGATCCACTAATTATTGATACTTGTCATCCTCCTAGATCACATTTACGACAGCAAGATTTTAGCCATATATGAATCTATCAATGGGCCACTAACATGAGTTCAATGCCATGTTTTCAATTATTTCATACGTATCCTCGTAATTTATGTTCATGAGGGCTCCTCCTACTGCTTCGTCTAGTCATGATCTTGCATTCACATCCAACCCATTATAAAATACCTACAATCGCATCCACTAAGAGAATCCGTGGTGTGACCACTTTTTAATCAATGTTTTGAAGCACTCCCATGCCTCATGGAAACTTTCCCCTTCCATCTGTCTAAAGACAGCAATCTCTCTTCTAAGTTAAATCGCTTTACTAATAGGGAAGAAATTTTGCAAAAACTTTCTAGTGAGCTCATCCCATGTCATGATAGACCCTAGTGCTTGTGAATCTAACTAATAAAAGATGTTATCAATAAAAGAAAAGGGGAACCACAGAAGACAAATATCGTCATCAGTAACCTTGTTATACTTAAAAGTATCACAAAGCTGGAGAAACCATTTTAAGTGTTGACGGATAGGCCATACCAATTTTGGATTAATTCCCACCTTAATGACTTCCTAAGATTGTTCGGCCTAGGGTTTAAGTTTTTCCTTTCCCAAACAGCTAATCCGTTGAGTAACCCTATAAAATAGTTAACAGATCATACCTCAACTCGCTAATCCCCCAGAGAAGGATTAGTTTCTCATGGTTTTCATAAACAATATGGAATTGATGTAAAGAGAAAACATAATAAATGAATTGAAGTGTAAAGTTTAAGAAAGCACTTGATTTATATTAAAGATGAAATGAATCCACAGAGTTTGACTATCTTCACAAACCAGATCTCTCAAAATAAAACAACAAACTAAAAATAAACCTAAAACCTAAGAAGAAAGAAAAACAAAACTGAAATTTAAAATAAAAATTATAAACTAAGTAATTGGTGTCTATAACATGTGACAAATGAGCCTATTTATAGATTTCAAATGGATGTCGTCTTTAACCGTACGTTAGCTGGCGTTCCCGAGCTTTAAGTTTGACTGTGCAGAGAAAAACACCCTATGGCTCGTGTTTAATTCCCGTCTAGAGTCAGTGTTGCGACACACCAGGACCTATGTTGTGACATAATAGTCAGTATACTCCTCTTGGGATATCTTCAGGGGTATGTTGCAACACTGTTAGGCTGTGTCACAACATCGGAGGTAGTTTCATAATTTTCTCCATTCTACTCCCTATGTTGCAACATTGATCATTTCGTGTTGCGACATAGTGACCAATGTATGTTTATTTCACCTCCTAATGGTCTCCTGCACACTTACAAAGGGCATTAGTTCACTCTTAGGCCTCATTTGGCCCCAAAGGTCAATAAAAAGACTTAATTTGCACATTTTATTAACTTAATGAAAACTGACGAAAACATAACTAAAACCAAATGGAAATACTTGCTTTCAAGCTCCTAAAGTGCAGAAATTAGTTTAATTTGCAACACCGAATTAGGACAAATCAAATACTGAATCAAAACTTACTTGTGCCTACTTCCCGTAAGTGCAATGCTCATAGAGTAACTTACCAACTTTAGTGTCTTTCAGAAGACCTCTTTTGCACAATGTTGTCATACCAAAGTTTGGTTAATTTAAAATATATGGAGAAAGAATCATGTCTAGTCGTTGCGATGTCATAGTGGTCTCGTCGTGATGTGGAAACAATTTCAGCTCTTCTTTGGTAATTGCAGCCGCACCAGTTACCGTTGACCCTTGCAGAACATACAGGCTGCCCTTTTTCTATCTTTTAATCACAACGAGAGCTCCACAAGAAACCTTTAAGTCATTTGACTCTATAGTAATCCTAGAACCATTGAACTCCAAAATTCCCAATGAGATGAGATTTTTCTTTAAATTAGGTACATGGTTGACATCTAGTTTGTACTATTCCAATTCTAATTTTTTTAGATGGGGAATTATTCCCTATCAACACAACTCCACCTTCATCTAAATTGTACGTGGAGAATTAGTCCTTGTTGGGACACATGTGATAAGAGCACCCTGGATCTAGAATCCATTCAGAAATAAGTTTGGAGCTTTTTCTCATCGACACCAATAAAAAATCATTATCTCTTACCTCGGCTACACTAGCATCAACAACTTCTGCTTTCTACTTACCTTTATCATTGTTTTTGGCATCCCTTTTATTCTTATTCTAAAGTTTGTAACATTTTGCCTTAACGTGGCCCATATTCTTGTAATAGCCACATTGCTTGTCTTGGTTTCTGGATTTTGATCTTGATCTAGACCTACTATGATTTGACTTTCTGGATTATTGTCTGCCCCTTGCAACTAGAACTAAAGCATGCCTGTTTTTCTTATTTGGGCTTAACTCGTTATCGAGTTAATCTTCAATCATTATACTTCCCTTCACATCTTCAAATGAGAGATTATCTCTCTCATAAATAAAAGTTTCCCTGAAATTTTGTAAGAAGAGGGTAAAAAATATAACAACAAAATAGTCTGATCCTCATAACTGATATTTCCTTCGAGATTTTTTAGATCATTTAGAAGGGTAACAAATTCACTAATGTGAGTTCTAATGGACTCACCTTCAGCTTTTCAGAACTTGTAGAAACGTTGTTTTATAACTAACATGTTGACAAGATATTTTGTCACATATAAGGCTTTCAATTTCCGAGCCATTTGTGGCTCTCAGAATATTGAAGATTTTTTTTCGAGCAAATGGCCCGATTTGGGGACAAATCGCTTTAAACAGGGAGGGGATGATGTGAGCATACCCGGGGCAACCCAAGATTCACTTTTCAATCCTCTCGATCCTTATAAAGGCCCGAATATTCGATCTCGAGCTAAGCAAATGCAAGAGGTTGTGATAGCGTTAACGAGTCAGTTTTGGCATGAATTCCATCCCAAAGATGAAGGACCAGCTCAAGCCCAAACTTTGAGCAATCTGTGCACCTTAGTGCAAGCCGAATTTAACTTAGTTCAGTTCACTCGAGTTCAAGTCAGCTCATTCGAGTTCAGTTCAGCTCAATCTTAACCCAATGAGTTATTTTTAGCTTTCTTTAGCTTGCTGAAATAAACCATTTAATTTGTCTTTAGTTAAATTAGTTGTTTATTTTAAGTTAATTAATTTGTT
>CM025150.1:21354731-21379193 GCA_013467495.1 Gossypium gossypioides
GAAAATGGACCATTCCGGTAAATAATCAAAAAATCGGCCCATTTCGGTAAATTTAAAAAAAAACGGCTTTTTTTGGTAAATTGCCCTTAAAAATATTAATTAAAAATAATGTGAATAAAGAGAAATCGAATTTCAAACTTAAAGAGAAACCTATTAATATTCAACACCAATTGAGCGCGATTTAACGTAATCTCTCAAAAAAAAATGTCAATTTCTTTAAATTAAAGAAAAATCGTCCTAAAAACATAATTAAAAAAAAATTGTACTTTGAGGCTAATTTAGCCGAAACGATATTTGTTTTTGGTTTACTGACCGTAGTGCAGGAGGAAACTTATCCGCATGAAAAAATACACAAGCCCCAGAAGGAGGAAAGATGGTCTTTCAAATCCATTCACTTCTATCAGAGCTTTCAAAGCACCATCAAACAATTCTTAAGACCAAACAGCTCCACGCTCTAATCTCCAAAACCCACCTCTCCTTTGATCCATTCTTCGCAACAAAACTCCTCAGGTTCTACGCCATCAACCATGACCTCTGCTCAGCCCGCAACTTGTTCGACAAATCACCTCAAAGAAGCGTTTTCCTTTGGAATTCCATTATTCGAGCTTATGCTCAAGCCCACCACTTCAATCACTCCTTATCATTGTTTAACCAGATGCTTGCATCGGAAACAAAACCCGATAATTTCACTTACGCCAGTGTAACACGTGCCTGCTACGAGAACTTTGATTTGGAAAGGATGAGGATTGTTCATACAAGAGTGATACTCTCGGGGTTGGGTTTGGATTCCATCTGTGGTAGTGCACTTGTTACTGGGTATTCAAAGCTGTGTCTTGTTGATGAGGCAAGCAAGGTTTTCTATAGGATACCTGAGAAGGATTTGGTTTTGTGGAATGCAATGGTTTTGGGATACGGGAATCGTGGCCTTTTAAACAAAGGGTTAGAGTTGTTTAGTTGGATGAGACATATGGATCAGCAGCCAGATGGGTATACTTTAGTTGCGCTGACATCTGGGTTAATGGATTCCCGCCTGTTAAGTGTGGGCCAAGGAATCCATGGTTTTTGTTTGAAAACTGGTTTTGATTGTACTGTTCATGTGGGAAGCGCACTTGTAAGCTTGTATTCGAGGTTCAAGTGCTTGGATTGGGCAAATACCGTGTTTAGTAGTTTGGTTCAACCAGATTTAGTTGCTTGGTCTTCTTTGATAACTGGGTATTCTCAATGTGGGGTTTACGATAAGGTGTTCTTCTACTTCAGGAAACTGAACATGGAGAAGGGTAGAACGGTAGATTCCATTTTGATCTCTGCTGTACTGGCGGCTACTGCTGAATCAGCAAATGCAAGGTTTGGTGTTGAGATACACGGTTATGTTCTTCGACATGGACTTGAATCGAATGTTGTGGTTTGCTCGGCTCTCATAGACATGTATTCTAAGTGTGGATTTGTGAGCCTGGGGATCCGAGTTTTTGAGATTATGCCGGAAAGGAGTGTAATATCTTACAATTCTCTTATTTCAGGTCTGGGGTTGAATGGACTTGCTTCCCAGGCATTCAAGATGTTTGATGAAATGCTAGTGGCCAACCTGAAACCAGATGATTCCACCTTCTCTGCCCTCCTTTCTGCTTGTTGCCATGCTGGTCTCTTGGATGATGGTTGGGAAGTTTTGAGGAGGATGATTTCTGAGTTTTCCATCCAACCCAAAACCGAGCATTATGTTCACATGGTAAAGCTTCTCGGTATGGCTGGGGAAATGGAAGAGGCATATAATTTAATCTTGTGCTTGCCCAATCCAGTTGACTCAGGTATCTTGGGTGCATTGCTTTCGTGCTGTGAAGCTCATGGAAATTCTGAGTTGGCTGAAGCCATATCCCTGCAACTATTGGAAAATGAACCCAATAAAAGTGCTTACAGAGTTATGCTTTCTAACATATATGCTGTTAATGGGAGGTGGGATGATGTACGGAGGTTAAGAGAATATATAACAGAAAAAAAGTTGCCAGGGCTTAGCTGGATTGAAAGTGGAAAGAGATAAGTGTTATATCATGACTCGTCAAATCTCTTATTATCAAATCGGGTCAACATGACAGTTTCCTTCTAAGATAAAATGAAGAAATGTTGGCACCACTCTTTCTTACCTCATATTCATATATGGGAGCACAAGAGATTCATGATTGCCTCACTTGTAGAATAATGTATAGAGATTTTGATGATTGAAATTTATAGATGTAAGTGCACGTTTAGATGAAGTAATACCATGATAAGATGATATAATTTCTTCAAGGACTGATTTTTAAGTTACTAAATGCTAATAATTCAATTTAATCTAATTTAAACTAATAAACTAAATTATAATTTCTACTAAAATTTTTAAAAAAAGAAGAAGAAGCTAATTACAAGTATTTTACTAAACTAAAGGTAATGAAAACTTTTGAGTTTTCAAATCAATTTTTTGAACTAGGAACTATAACTTTACCTAATCTAGTTAATCATCATCCCCCATTTCAATGACATTATTAGACATTTTCGGAATCTAGCTAAGTCCATTTCCTTTTTCCAATAGCTATATTCCTTTGCTAGGCAAGTTAGATTAAATTATTAAACGGAGATCTATTAGGTTGATTATGTCATTTGATACATTTCTATCATAGTTGTCTATTAACTCAATCACAAGTGCTACTAGGGTTAATCATAATCTATTCAGTTTAAATCTTAACTCTAACTTTCTTTTCCAAGACAATTTATGGTTATCAAATTAATGTAACTTGTTGACTAGACAAGAAAAATTAAATAAGCATAGGAATGCATAAATAATAACATAGTTCAAAACAACTGAAGAGAAAAATAATCAATTAATTAAGTTACAAGATCTATCAACGTTTCAAGGAAAAAAAATAGTTTAGTTAATCTTATGTTGAGAAAACATGACAAAAAGATATTCAAAGCAATTTCGCATCAATAAAAAGTAAAAGTAAATAATCTGGAGAGAAAATAGATGAAGAATTTGCATTGAGGTGCCCAAATCTCCTTTGATTTTTTTTTCCCTTTTCAGTTTGAAGTTTTCTTTTATTTCCTTTCAACAAAATAGATGAAGAAATTGCATTGAGGTGCTCAAATCGAGTTCGTTTATTTCCTTTCAACCAAAAACTGTGAATCTGAAACCCTTAAACATTAGACTTTTATCGTGATGCTCCATTGATCAAATAATTAAGGTGGAGCAGACTCTTGTTGCCAAATTTTCAAATTTATAAACATACTCTATCTTTAATTTGGTTTGTTGTAGCAAAAGATTTCTTTCCATCATTTCTGGATTTATTTTCCAACTCTTCCATTCTTCATTTTATACCTAATGGCAAAAGGAAAATAACAAACAAATCTGAACTAACTCTAAAAATGATGAAAAACAAGCAAAAATAAAAAAAAAACATAATTAATTTGAAAACTTATAAAATCTAATAAAAACTAGCCTAAAAGCTAGAATTTACTCCTAAAATAATTTTAAATATGAGTTATTATGTAACAGCCTCAACCCGACCCGATTCATCGGATCTAGATTTCGGGTGTTACCACAAAAAAACTTAACGGTTTAACAAAATCAGTTCACAATTTCTTTCTTCTTTAAAACATTTCCTGTGGCATTCCAATTGAAATGCTTAATATATGAAGGAAAAGAAAATGCCTTACAATAGTTTATCATGTGAATCTAGATACAAATCTTTACGAAAAGAAGTTTAACAACAACAGACTAAAAGGAGTGTATTCCTAGACTACACCAAAATTTCCACTGTATGCATAACAGCCCATTTTGCCACTATCTTGGTGAACTCCTAGCGTTGTCCCTCTAGGCACAGACTTTCCTCTATAACTTGAAATGAAATATCAAACCTTGTAAGTACAAGAGTACTTAGTGAGCTCTATAATCATACCTTTGAATAATAGTTTGCAAAACTTTCATGAATCTCTATCAGTCGACTATTACTTTGCATAATTTACTTTAGTTGATACTATTACAATTTTTTCACTCTTATATATGCCAGTCATCCAACCCTTATTATGCTTAATCTTTCATATTTAGTAAACTGAGGAAATCTCTTCCATTGTTTCATAAATCTTTCGTCCCATAATACTTTCTTAACAAAACATTCCTTCAGAAAACCTTTCGAACTTTCCATGTCTTAACTCATATTCCTATTTCAAACAATTGTTCACTGATAGTTATCGCGGGTGGATACTCATACATGTTGGCGAATACTTACGCAGAAATAATACCGTCAACAACTAATAAATTCATGCCTTGGTTCAATACCACACAAACCTATTTTGGTATTGTGCTACATGGATCCTTTAGATAAATTTCACATCACTCTATTTCAAGACCCTAGATACTTAGGATAACCATATGAATTTAGTAGAAATCATCATACAACTAGATATGACAGATTCCAGGTAAATCTAATTCAACTATTACATAACATGGATGAACTTGTATTGACAACTTCTTAAGTCAAACATAGTTACAAACACGTTCATATTCAACACTAGTAGATTATCATGGTTGTAACACCCTATACCCGGCCCGATCGTCAAGCTCGAATATCAAGATGTCACACTACCGTCACGCATCACACATTATAAAATGTCACATTAATAGGCAATTGTCCTCTTTATTAACGTTCTTACAAACTTTTAAGTCAAGCATATATTAATCATAATTAAAACATTCCAAACATACTTCAAACAAACTTATAATATCAATTAAACATGCATTATAGCCACTTAGCAAAATTCCAAAACAACTTACGTAGGTATCGATACTAAAACAAAGGTATTGATATTTCTCTTATATGGTATCGATACGGATTGGAAAATTGATACCGAAATATCAATCTATTTCTCGTCTAAAAATCAAACCCCAAAATTTATCAGTACCTTTATTAAAGTATTGATTATTTTACCCCGAGTATCGATACTCGTGGTAAGGTATCGATACCAAATTACCATACTGACTTCTTGCACATCGAAATATCACAGAGGTACCATTTTTTATAACTCGAATATTAATAGCTCTGCTCCATACCACAAAAATACAAAACATCTAATCATTTAATCCATTCTAACAAATATCTAACCATCATGCATCATTTATCTTTGTAAACCAATGTAAAAAAGACTAATATAATAGTTCAAAACATCAAAAACATGTCCGAGCAAGAATCAACATACCAAGGTCCAAACCTATAGTTCCTAGGAATAATTAAGCTACAAAATATCCAAAACATCATGGCAATATCATGCAACAATTCTACCACATTATTCAACGTCCATTGACCATACATACAGTTCACGACAATTCAACATAGCAAATATTCAAATCAAAACAATATCAATGAAATAATAATGACATCCATCAAAAGTGTTAGAAAACTAAACCCATAAAATATCATGAAGACCACAATAATAATCAATCAAAGTCTAACCACATTGCCTTATCCTCACAGTTCGAAAAATAATATTAATACCACCTACGCAAATACTAAAGCCTAACGTGGATCACTTTCATGGTATCATTGCACTGCTCACACCACAAACGCTAAATATCTATAATGGTTAGAAAGAGTGGGTGAGCTTAAACAAGCTCAATGAATGTTGGAGTAACCACAAAGTAAACACAAAATCAAAGGTTAAAAAAGAGCATACCACAACACGTGCACAACCATATTCTAACCAAGTCAAAATAACATATTCATGTTTCATTAAATCATAAAACTAACATATATTCCTACATGCAATTACACTCAACTCACTCATATATGTAATTCATTTAACAATAATTCATCAAGACTAAACAACACATACATGCTTTAATAACTCACAAGTCTAGCTTATATATTCACATGCATTCACAAGTTAAATAAAAACGACCCAAACCACAATTAATAAGCAATTTACTATGAGAACATACTAACATTTTCATGAAACTTAAATCCACTCATTTAACATATTATTTACATGTTTATGCATCCATCTCACATCGTATTATCACAATAAATAAGATCACATTTAAATGATAATTTGACACTTGAGAGGCTATGAAACATAAAAGTGGGCTCTATCACCACACATCGGATAAACAGATGTCCAACACACCAATTGACTCATAGAGTCGATCATATCCCAAAAAGTGAAACATAAAGCTAACACTCTCCAACACACCAAACATGTCCTATTGAATGAAGCTTAACTCACATTCCCTTATCTCTACAACCTGTCCCAAGGCCTCAATGCCCAAAAACACAATTCATATAGGTGAGTACTCACAATCCTATGGCATGCCAACTATATCCAATGATTTCAAGAGATCACAAGGCCAAAATATCCACAATTAGACATTTTTAATTACTGATTTAATGCACATCATCTCTGTTCATATTCATCAATTTACATCACAACTTGTACACAATGCATGCTTATCGGATTCACATTTACTTGCACTTTAAGTGCCACAATAATGCTAATTGAGCCATCACATATCTGACCACATATGCGTGTATTAAAATTAGTACATCATATATCATATAAAATTATTCTCACATATTACTTGTCATAATAATATTGCATTCCACAATTCAACACATATATACTTACCGCAATTCTGCTTATTTTCGCTACATATTTACATTATTAGCATATCATTATTACTATCATTTAGCATGTATATCATTCCCACAACGCAACATAATTCACAATAGTCATCATACATGTCTCATATCATAATATCGTATCATAATAATCAATCCACAATAATTCACATAATCACATAATTGTCAAAATAAAGCAAAGGAAATAGAAAGCTTACACTCGAAACATAAGATAGAAGTTTAGGTTATTCCTAAGCTCCCAGTTAACATTATGAATCATGTCCACAAGTAGTGTTTCCAAACACTCACCGATCACGCTTTCGCCTAATTGCCGAAGGCCAAAACTAGCATTTCCTTAACTTGTAGATGGTCTTAATGAATCCAAAGCTTTAACACAACAAATCACACAATAACACATTCAAAAATTAGCTAAGGACTCAACTTAAGCAATCAAAATACAAGCCCAAGCTATGTTCTCAAGTAACCGAAACCTTCGACATAGAAAACTTGGTATTTAAATATCTCGGTCTATACTCATTCTTTTTGCCTAAAACAATTTCCATTCATCTAATTATTCACCTACGACCGATTCTCAACCTTTAAACTACGCAAAACTACTGAATTCATGGTATCAAAATTTTTGACATGTTTATGACAATTTTCATGAAAATTCATTAAAACGCTGGAAATCTTCAACAAAAATTTAAAGTAAGTTTAGAAACCTTCTGATCACATCAAAACTAATTGAAAAACACTTTGAAACCACATTTTTACCCAAAATCCTGAAATCCACCATTAACGACTCAATTTTTTCTTTTATTTAAAACATGCGATTTAACGACTAAAAACTCAATTTAAAGGATCAAATAACATCAAAAACTAATAAGGAATCGAATTGTTAACTTAGTTGACAAAAAACCAAATGTTTGATCGAAAACCTGAAAAACCCAAAAATTCAACAATGGAGAAATCTATGGTGTTCTTGGATGTTTTTCTTGAAATACTATGGAGATTTATGCCTTGGGGAATGATAGAAATATAAGGAATTAAGTTTGGGAATCAAAATTGAATGAGAGAAGCTTTGGAATGCAATGAACGACAAAATAAAAATATGAAGAGACTGACACGAGTTTTATAAAGATGAAGGGGAAAATAGGGTGAAAATGAAAATTAGGTTTAATTACCTTTTAAAAATTCATAATTTAGACTTTTTTTACAAATCAATCCTTATTTCAAAATTGAAAGTCCTTTGAACATTATTTTCAAAAATTGTTTTAATTTCTAAAATGCCATAGACAAAAACATTTATGAATACTATGCTAACGAAATTCCCAAGCTCACTAGAGTTAAAATCCCCATTTTACCCTCAAAACTTCTGGGCCCAATTTTAGGGATGGCAAATACCCTTTTTAACATATATACATATTTCTTTTCAAGAAATCCCCTTTAAGGCTTATTCAATCATATCATGGACCTTATTCAACCCTTGACCTTGGACGTATCATAACCTTTTCTAATCAGTAATTATTACAAAACTATCAAAATTTATTCAAAACTTACCATAAGGGCAAATAAGCACATTTTACCACAAAGTCGGTAGAATGCGCCATAATTGTCACACAGAACTTGCCACACGGGCCATCATATAGAGTATGCCGTTAAAGCATTCCTTTCAGAGTTTGCCATGAAGGCAGTCCTTTCAAAGTTTACCACTAAAGCATTCCTTTCGTATATTGCCACAAAGGCATTCCTTCCATATATTGCCACAAATGCGTTCCTTTTATATATTGTCGCAAATGCATTCCTTTAATAACATTTTTACGATATGGATTTGTCTAGACTAATATATCGTGAGGTCTGCCCATCATCAGCTTGGGACACACAAAGAACCCCTTTTAGGTAATCGTC
This sequence comes from Gossypium gossypioides, assembly GCA_013467495.1. Classification (NCBI taxonomy): domain Eukaryota; kingdom Viridiplantae; phylum Streptophyta; class Magnoliopsida; order Malvales; family Malvaceae; genus Gossypium; species Gossypium gossypioides. The sequence goes on from CM025150.1 coordinate 21,363,275, forward strand.
ACTCACGATTCCTTTTTAGAGGGTATCATACATGTAAGGTTAGCAGTCTAGGCTAAATCTGTGTCACATGTATCTTCGAGTCTGCAACAAATGTTGGAGTTCCATTTCTAACCAGAATTGCATCATGCATTGAAACAAACTAGAACAATCATCTCACATCATATAATTTCGGACATACTGTTACAACTATACATCAATGTTTTAATATTAAAACAACAATTGATGTATACCGAAACTTATTAGATTCACTTCAGAAACACATATTATACTCAACAAATGTTGATCCATTCATAGATATAATTCATCATTACAATTACCCATGCACTCAGGCTCGTCTAACCTTTCATCAAATTACAAGTCTAATTTATACCCTTTTTTTTATCAGACCTTATCTACGTACGCATCATTCTACTTTTCATTCATGTAATTCTGAACATAATAACTTTACTTTGCACAATTCTCTTATTCTTTACTTGTCTAGTCGATACTCAAGTTTTGTCATTATTTAATCATTTATACCCATAATTTACATGTAAAAGTCATTATGTAAAAGTCAGAGTTGAGACTCACATTTGACTAACTCAATCCTTTAATGAAACTATACTTCAATGCATATTTCAACCATATCAATAAGATCACATTTCACAGTATACATTCCAAATGAACACATACGTAGTCTTGATTAAATATGACAACACTCATGCATAATTCATCACATACTTAGACTCTACAGGTTCTTACCAAATGTTCATGCTGTCCTCAACGGTCATTCATGCACTAATTCATCTATTCCGAAACTTAGATTATAAATGACTTATATAAAAGATTTATAGGAGTCGTCATGAGAGAACTCACATTCGATCAAGCTACTTATTCTTTAACTTAATCTTAACTCAATCCCCATTCCTTCACAAATTTGAAATCTCCAAAATTCATATCCCACACACATACCTTCATCCCATTATTCGTATAAGTATGATTTCCATACTATCCATGATTTTAGTTTCATAGTTTAATTAAATTCATATAGATATATTTTAGTACAAACAAAATATATATAAGGGATAGTGTAGAAGCTCACCTGATCCTCAACTATTGCCGTTCAAAACTCCAGATCCAACCATCTGACTAGAAATCACTGCTCAAGGAACATAGAAACATCATCAAAACCCATTCACATACCTTTAACCATTTCTTAGACATGGAAAACCTCGTACAAAGCCCCTTTTTTCTTTAATCGTAATGTTCAACCAAAATTAACAACTTACTCTTTAGAATTTCACATGTACAACTGAAATACTCACTAGAATACGAAGTAATCTTCTATTTTAGATTTGATCTTTAGTTCCAACCCAAGGGCAACAAACCCTAGATGGCTTTCAAAGAAAGCCACAACAATATTTTCAAAGGAAAGAAGAAGATAAAACATCTCTCTCTATCCCATTTAACTAATATTTATTTACAAATAGGACCCATGTTCCTATAGAGACTTGAATCGTGTCACACCCTTTCAAAATATCTTCGTTAATGGACTACAATTGTAAATGCAAATATAATAAGAATCCAATATGGACAATACATGGTTTCCCTAACCAGAGGGGTCCTAATTATTATACTCATAATGCAACTAGCATTGTTACTCTAATAACATGGCGTACTACGAGATAACTCTTAAAAATAGTTATATTTCATGCCTTTAGACCTAGTTAATTGCTTGTACTTAGGGACATTTAGTGGCATTTTAGGACATTTCATCAGCATTTTTATCATTGCATTAGGAGCTTGGTCTGTGTTTTCATGCTAGATACTTTTAATTGCGTGTGGAAGGGTTGTGTTTGGTGGTTTGGCAGGTGCAGGATGTGGAGAAAGAAATAAAGGAGTGAAGGTTTATCATGGCAAAAGGTTGGATAGTTTGCCAACACAAATGCCATGGCAATTTCAGGAAGATGACTGAGTCAATACTCAACGCATACCAGTTTCAGCCCAACTCTACTTGTACCAGAAAAATCTACCTAGAGAAGAGGAGAAGATATCGTGGGATGTTGGAGTTACCCTAGAAAGAAAACTTATAAAAAGCCAAGAGGAAACCCTAAAGGGTGTGGAGATCCAGAGGCAACAATAGAGGGTAGCAACTGAGTAGAGACGGAAAGAAAAAACCGAAGGCAGTCCCTCTTAGCCACCATAGGACATCAATTCACATCACAAACTTGTTCACGATGCATGCTTATCAAATTCACATTTAATTGCACTTAAAGTGCCAGAATAATGTTCATTGAGCCATCACCTATCCAACCACATATGAGTGCATTAAAATCAGTTTATCACATACATAACCTGTTACATTAGCATTACATTCCATAATTCAACACATACATACTTACCAGTTTTTGCACACTTTCACTGCACATTTATATTACTAACACAACATCATCACTATTGTTCGGTATACTTAATATGCCCATAGCACAATACAATTCAAAATAATCATCACACATGTCTTATATCATAATATCACATCATAATAATCAATTGATAAATATTCTCATAATCACATAATTTACCAAAAATAAAACAAGGGAAATAGAAAGCTTATACTCAAAACTTAAGATAGGGATTTAGTCTATTCTTAAGCTCTGAATTAACACTATGAATCGTGCCTATTAGCAACAATTCCAAACAGTCACCGATTACGCTTTCGTTGAAAAGCCGAAAGCTTAAACTAGGTTTACCTTGCCTTTCGCCTTGCTCGAAGAAGGCTCCAACGGTTTCGATGATTCATACATAATAACCACATGATATACATTCAAAAATTAGCCAAATACTGGCCAGAAATAATAAAAAATAAAAGCCTAAATTAAGTTCTCATGTAACCGAAAACTTTAACATAACAAACTTTAAATTCAAATATCTCAGTCTATACTCCAACTTTTCACCTAAAACCAAATCTAATCATCTTATAATTCACCTACGATTAATTTCTAACCTTTAACCTACACTAAACTACTCAGTTCATAGTATCGACTTTTTCGATATGTTTATGGCTATTTTTTGAAAATTCATTAAAACTAAAGAAACTTTAACGAAACTTCAAAGTAAGTTTAGAAACCTCTTAAACATGTCAAAACTAACTGAAAAACACTTTGAAACCATATTTTTTTTACTCAAAATCCTGAAATCCACCATTATCAACTCAACTTTTGACTTTTGTTTTCAAAACATACGATTTAATGGCTAAAAATTTAGTTTTAAAGACTAAATAACATTAGAAACTCATAAGGAATCAAATCGTTACCTTAGTTGATGAAAATCCAAGAGTTTAAGTGAAAAATTAAAAAACCCAAAAGCTTGACAATGGAGAAAACTATGGTGTTTTTGGGTGTTTTCTTAACTTCTATGGAGATTTATAACTTAAGATATGATAGAAATAAAAAGGAATTAGGATTTGGAATTCAAAATCAATTAAGAGAGTTGAGAGAACTATGGACGGCACAAGTATGAGAGGAGAATAAGACTAACGTGAAAATAAAACTATATAAATGAGGGTTTTTAGGTTGGATTTTAAAATCTGGTCTAATTGCCTCTTAAAAAACTCTAAGTTTTAACTCTTTTATAAATCAATCTTTTTTCAAAATTAAAGGTATTTAAAACTCATTTTAAGAAATTGATTTAATTTTTTAAGAGTTATAGACAAAAACATTAACGATCTACCTTGTCGCAAAATTTCGAACACTCTAAGGCTAAAATTCCTAAAATACCCCTAAAACTCTTAGGCCCTATTTTGGGGTGTTACAATTCTCCCCATCTAAAAAGAATTTCCTCCTTGAAATTTCCTACTAACACGTCACTTGCTTAATCATAGAATTTGCTATTTCTACTTCTAAACTGACCATCACACTTTTGTTGCGCACTCTGATTGCTATTCTTTCTAGCTTCCTATTGCTTTTTTTTAACGATTCTATTCACTCCCACGAACTATTCTACAATAACTTTGCTAACAATTTCCTTTACTCATTACAACACTTTTGTCTAAGGAACTCATAATCAATTTTCCTAATTCACTAGTCCCTATCTAGATTTTCTATTTATTAGCTAAATCACTCAAAATTTACGAAGGCGTATAACCTAATTCTACTAACGAGAATAAAAGAATTTATTACAAGACAAAAATACCCACAATCTCGATGCTCGAATCTAATTTACTCAAATATAAAAAAAAATAGAGGTGTGAGTGGCGGGAAGTGATCCAAGTCTTGTTCCTACAAGCAAACTTTAGGATTAAAGGCAATGTGTTCCCGTTCCTACCCCGCACGCAATTCAATTAAAACATTTCAAGCAATTCTCATGCAATTCAAACAAATTATTTCAAATAATTTAACTATCCAGAAAAATTTAGACACATGGGTTTTTAGATTCATGGGTTACGAAACCCCAATCAGTACTCAACAACATAAGTCTGAGTGTTAAATAATCTAGAGCTCTGATACCACTAAATGTAATACCCCATACCTGGCCCGATCGCCGAGCCCGAATATCAGGATGTTACACCTTTGTCACACATCATACTCATAGTAAATTGTCACACTATTAAGAAATCATCCTCTTTATAAGTGATCTTATGAATTTTCAGTCAAACATATATTAGCCATCATTAAAACATGCCAAACATACTTTAAATAAACTCATAGTAATCATTGAACATGCATTAGGATCACTTAGCAAAATTTCCAAGACAAACACGTAGGTTTTAATACTAGGACAAGGGTATCGATATTTTCCTAGTACGATATCGATACCATTTGCAAAATCAGTACTAAATCAGTATTCTATTTCTTGTCTAAAATCAAAACATAGGAAAATATCGGTACCTCTTAAAAAGTAATGATAATTTTTTCTCGAGTATCGATACTCGTGGTATGGTATCAATACCAAATTACGATTATGACTTCCTGCACATTTTAAAATCACAGAGGTATCATTTTTAAAACACGAATATCGATACCTCTACTCTAGACAGTAAAAACATAGCATCCTGAAGCATTCAATTCATCCTAACATGCATCTATGCATCATGCATCAAATACCTCATCAAACGATCATCAAAATAACCAAAGTAGCAATTTACAACATCATAAATATGTCTGAGCAATAATCAACATACCAAGGTCACCAAATTTCTTTTAAAGTAATAATGTCATTCTAAATACCATGACAAAAACTAGCAAAAAGTCTACCACATTGCTTTTATTTCCCGAAACATAAATGGATAAATAACAATAACACCTACGAAATAAACAGAAAAGAACTCACTTGGATCACTCCCACATCGTATTACTACAACAAATAATATCACATTTAAACTATAATTTGCATATCAACCATATACTCATTTAGGAATACATCACATTACACATATATACATTTTAAGATAACTTGACAATTGAGGCTATGAAACATAAAAGTGAGCTCTATCACCACACATTAGATACACGGATTTCCAACACACCAAATGACTCATAGAGTCGAACATATCCCAAAAGTGAAGCATAAAGCTAACACTCTCTAACACACCAACATGTCCCATTGAATAGAACTTAGCTCTTATTCTTTTATCTCTCCAACATGTCCCAAGGCCTTAACGCCCAAATCACAAAGCACATATAGGTGAGTACTCACAATCCTATGGCATGCCAACTATATCCAATGGTCTCAAGAGATCATAAGGCCAAAATATCCACAATTACACAATTTTAATTACTGATTTAATGCACATCATCTTTGTTCATAATCATCAATTCACATCACAAACTTGTTCACAATGCATGCTTATTGAATTCACATTTAATTGCACTTAAAGTGCACTAATAATGCTCTTTGAGCCATTATGTATCCAACCACATATGAGGGCATTAAAATCAGTTTCTCACATACATATCCTGTTACATTAACATTACATTCTATAATTCAACACATACGTACTTACGAATTTTTGCACACTTTCACTGTACATCCTAAACAACAACCAAGTTCAAAAATTTATCATTTAATCACAAGAACACGTAGAATTCATTAATGGCAAGTTCTAAAATCTTTAACGATTTTATGAAATAGTCCTTAGGTTAGCTAGATTAAGCTACAACGATCTCAGAAATATAAAAATTATTAAAAACGAATAAAAAATACATACCATGCAAAGCAAAGAAGATGACCAAAAGCTTGAGTGTCCTTCAATGGTGTTTTGATTTTAAAATATGAAGAAGAAAGTTGAAAAAAATGGCTTTTTTTAATAATTCTTTTACTTTTATTATTAACATATAATTAATTGATAAAATTAGTTAAAATACATCACTAACCGTCCACTATATATGCATTAAGGTATTATTGACTTGTAAGTCCTTCCGCTTATGTTAATGAAGCCATTTAATCAATAAAATTCAGTAGCAATTAAGTTTTACATCTTTTACAATTTAGTTCTTTTTCCTTAATTAACTAACCAAACATTAAAATTCCCGAACCGAACCTTCACATACCAATATAATAGCTCCATAAATATATAATAAAAATATCTACGGGCTATATTTACAGAAACGAGATCTCGATACCTCATTTTCCAAAAATCACTTGAACATAACTAGTCGTTCAATTAGCAAAAATTATTATATCTAACATTTAATATAAAACTATATTTGACTCGTATGAATTAAATAATACTAATTATGAACTCATTGGTCGAATTTGTGGTCCCAAAACTACTATTTCCGACACCAATGAAAATAGGCCATTACAACTCTCCCCCTTAGAAAATTTTGTCCTCGAAATTTTATAACTGAAAATAATTTCAGGAACTACGATATCATAGATTCTTCCATTTCCCATGTAGCTTCCTCAACTCCGCGTCGGTTCCATAATACTTTAACCAATGGTACCCGTTTATTCCATAATTCTTTCACTTCTCGAGCTAAAAATCTAATCGATTCTTCGCTATAAGTCAAATCAGGCTGCAACTCTATCTCGTTCGTAGATAATATATGTAACGGATTAGAATGATAGCGACGAAGCATCGAAACATGAAAAACATTATAGATTCTATCAAATTCTGGAGGTAATGCCAAATGATAAGTTATCGATCCGATTCTTTTTAAGATTTCGTATAGTCCAATGAACTTCGAATTGAGTTTTCCTTTTATGTGAAATGCAACATTTTTCTCCAGGGCGAGACTTTCAAAAATAGTTTCTCACCAACATAAAACTCAATATCTTTATGTTTCAGATCAGCATAAGATTTTTGACAATCGGGTGCAACTTTCAAATTATCACGGATAAGGCAAACTTTATCTTCAGTTTCCTGAACTATATCAACTCTGACCATTTTTCTTTCATTCAATTCAGACCAGTATAACCAACTTCTACATTTACACTTGTATAAAGCCTCGTATGGAGCCACTTTTATACTCAACTGATAATTGTTATTACAAGCAAACTTGGCTAACGACAAATATTTTTCCTAACTACCTTCAAACTCAACAACACAACACCGTAACATATCTTCCAGAATCTATACTACCTATCTAAATGACCATCGTTTGCAAATGAAAGGCGGTACTAAAATTCAATCTGTAGCCCAAAGCCTTGTGCAACTTACTCCAAAATCTAGAGGTAAACCTCGGATCACGATCGGATATGATCGATAATGGTACACTATACAATCTCACAATTTCTGAAACATATAACTCAGCTAGTTTCTCAAGTGAGTAATCAGTTCGAACAAGTATAAAATAAGTTGATTTCATTAATCTGTCTACGGTAACCTAAATCAAATCTTTTCATTTCGGAGTCAACGACAACCCTAAAACAAAATCCAAAGTGACACGCTCCCATTTTCACTCAGGAATCATCACTAGTTGTAACAAATCTGATGGTACCTGATGTTCGGCTTTCACTTGCTGGCATATTAAGCATCCAGATACGAACTCTGATATTTCACATTTCACTCTCGGCCACCAATAACATTGTTTCATATTGTTATACATTTTATTGCTTCTAGGATGAATTGAATAAACACTACTGTGAGCTTCATTCAACAATTCTCATTTCAAGCCTAAATCACTCGGTACACACAATTGATTACGAAAGTATAAACAATCATTGATTCCAATACACAAATTAGTCATCTGGCCATTTTTCACTAGATCCCGCTTCACTAACAACTTTGGTTTCACTTTCAATTCAACCAAAATAGAACCATCATGTTTCAATTTCAAAACTGAATTCATAGCCCTCAAAGCAAAGAGAGATTTACGGCTCAAGGCATCAGCTACTATATAAGCTTTCCCGAGATGATAATTAATAACTAAATCATATTCTTTTAGAAATTCAAGCCACCTACGCTATCACAAATTCAAATCTTTTTTAGTCATCAAATATTTCAAACTTTTATGATCAGTGAAAACATGACATTTTTCACCGTATAAATAATGTCACCAAATTTTTATAGCAAAAACAGTGCCAACTCTAAATAATGTGTAGGGTAATTCCTCTTATGAGGCTTCAATTGTCGTAAGGTTTAAAAATTACTTTCCCGCTCCACATCAAAATGCAACCCAACCCATAAAGGGACGCATCACTATAAACGATAACTCTTTCTCGGTCTCAAGTTGAGTTAGAATTTGAGCTTCTAATAAAAGCTTTTTTAACATTTATCAAACCAAATGAAGCTAATATCTTTTTGCAACAACTTCTTCATCGGAGATGCTATGATCGAAAAGTTTTTAACAAATCACTGGTAATACCCGGTTAAGCCCAAAAAGCTACGTACCTTAGAAACATTCTTTGGAAATTTTCAATCAACAATTGCTGATATTTTATTTGGGTCTACTCGGATGCCATCAGCGGAGATTACATGACCCAAGAATCTTACTTCTCGAAGCCAAAATTCACATTTACTGAATTTTGCATATAGTTGTTTTCACGCAAAGTCTGCAATACCACTTTGAAATGCTCGACATGATTTGACTTGTTCAACAAGTAAATCAAAATATCATCTATAAACACCACAACAAAACAAACCAAATATGGCTGAAATACCCGATTAATTAATCCATCAATTCGGTAGGGGCATTAGTCAAACCAAACAATATTACTTAAAACTCGTAATGGTCGTAATGAGTTATAAATGAAGTTTTCGGAACATCTGGCTTTTTAAGTCAAAACTGATAATAATCAGATTGTAGATCTATTTTTAAGAGCATGATATCTCCTTTTAACGGATCAAATAAGTCGTCGATTCGAGGTAACAAATATTTATTCTTTATCGTAACTCGATTCAACTATTGATAAGCTATGCACAATCTCATCAATCCATATTTCTCTTTCACGAATAACATTGATGCACCCCAAGGAGACACACTTAGTTGAATAAAATCGCGATCAAGCAATTCTTGTAAGTGTGCTTTCAACTCTTTTTGAATGTATTCATGAAAACATGTTTGCTTGCTCTATTGGTATATAACGATTCAATATTCGACTTGAGTTAAGTATTTCTTTATGTTGCATTGTAATTTACATGTTCACTCATATTAGTTTCATGCTTGAGAACAAACATGGTTTAATGGTACATCATATTTCAATATGAAAAATTAAGCTCTTTACATACTTAGGGTGTGCTTTGTTGGGTGGAAAACTAGAGGGAAGGAAAAGTGGTAGGAAAATAAATTTTAAGTGTGTTTGGTAGGGAAGAAAAATGAGAGGAAATAAAATATAAGGGATAATAATTTTCCATCCTAATATATAAAAACCAATCCTTCCAAATTGGAATGATGAGAGAAGAAAAATAAGAGAGATATGTATATTAGTTCAAAATTATGCAATTTTCAAATGTTTTGTTTTCTTTACTTCCATTTTTCAACTCAACCAAGCAATGGACGGAAAGAAAAAAAGAGTAATTTTCTTTCCCTTTTTCCATCTATCCTACCAAACACACATATGGATGGAACTTTCCATCCTTCTAGTTTTCTATCTCTTTAATTTTCCATCATTCTAATTTTCTTTCCACTCTACCAAGTAAAGCCTTAAAGAGCTTATTTTTGAGTAATTGTTCGAGTCCTTTTATCATTTTTTGTACTTAGGTTAAAATTTACTTTAATTGCAATTTTTAGTTTTTTTTTATGGTTAAAAACTTCAATCACATGTATATATAAGCTTAATAGTGGCTAAGGCAGTTTTAGGGACTTAACCAATAGAGATTGAGGAAGTAAGCAAGTAAGTAGCTACAATGTTGCAACCTCAAGAGATTGAGGTCACAACCTGGAGTTTTTTAACCACCAAGGTCGCGACATCACCTATTCCACTTAGCCAAGGAGACCATCTTGCCAACTTTCAATGTCATGATTCCCAATCTTCAATGTTGCAACATAGAGCTACCTGGCTTGCAAGGTCACGTCACCGGGCTTGTGATGTTACAACATAACTGCTGAAATGGAATGAGGAGACCAAGCCCCTAACTCACAATGTCATGACACCGAACCTATGGTGCCACGACCTAAGACCCTCTGAGAAGCAATGTTGTGACCACACCTTCCCAATGTCACAATATTGAGTTCATTATAGCCAAATCAAAAGGGCAATATAAAGAATTCCTTAGTCAAACTTACCATATATGATTTTAATGATAAGGTCAATATTGTAAACTATTGAGCCAGTTAGAAAGGTTAGTATAATTTTAAAGTTAGGGTTGTTGGAAATTTTAGTTAAATTAGTATAGGAACCATTTCTATGTTAATGTTATTTCTACAAAATATTGTTTATTACTTTGTCTTTTTTTATTTTCAATTGAATAATTTATCTATTGGGTATTCAACAATCTCTTGTATTGAATATTTTTCTACCATCAGAATTAATAATTTTTTGCAATTACCTAAAAAGTTCTCAACCATTGCAATTTCATCCTTATACTTTGTTTTTTTATTGTATGAAATTGAATTGTTTTTTTAATTGTGTTATTGGTATGTGCTAAATTCATTGGGTGATTGGTTCATTAGATCTCTAGGATGTAAATTTGTGCCTAAGATACTCAGTTGAACAATATGGACTAAATTGAAAAAATGGTAAAACTTAGAATTGACAACTCTAAGCAGAAATTTGGATGAGTGAAATTGAGAGGAGAACCTATTGGGTAAATATTAAATTAATTCGACTTAATTCAGTGAGACTGATGGGATAATACAATTAAAGTTCTTTATTTGATTAAATTAAGATCGAGAAGTAAAATTTGTTGATTGAGGAAAATGTCGGTTGAGTCCTTAGGTGTAATTTTATTTCTAGCATGAAAATTAACCGATCACCATCATTGGCTATTGTATTTTCTTCTACTTGGCAATTTTATGCTTAGTTATTTTTAGTAAGTTTTAGAGAAATCACTTGTTTTGGACTGTCATAAGAATTCTTTGCCTTAGTAATTCAATAACCTTTCTCTTGCATGCTAGTTTATTCTTTGCTTTATTTCGCACGATCTGCATTTGGTTTGATCATCGTAATACTTCTGGTGCTCCACTGTAACACAAATATTTACAATTTTACATGTACACTTGTAGTACACACTACACTTTAACTCATATATTTTTGCATATTTCGATGTACACGAGCTGACAGTCATTCGAGTGTGAGGGAATTTGATAAGTGTGAAATTTCTCAATTATTTGTGATATTTCTTTGCTTGAATTATTCCATTTATGTTCTTAATTATATTTTTATAATTATATTTTATTTATTACTGATCTAGGGAATAATTAGGAAAAAAGAACTTAAAGTTTATTTTTAGCAAGTTTTTGCGATTTGAATTTTCAACATAGTGCAACTTTAGTATTTTGGTCATAACTTGAGCTAAAACCTTTGTTTTGGGCCCATAATTTACTGGTTCGAAGGGAATTGAAAGATTTAGCTAAAGTTATTTCATGACTTGAGCCAAAAACATCAATAAGATATCCAAAAATGGCCTAAATGTTTCATGCAAAAATTGACAAAATCTAGAAAAATTCAACATTATTTAATTAAGGGAACTTTTGTAATTTCTCCGAGATATTATTTTTCCCTATAAATAAACATTATTAGGTAATGACTAAATGGAGAGAGGTGGAGACATAACCACTCCTAGTTTTATTTTTTGTGTTTTATTTTCTTTATGAGTTTATAAACTTCTTTTCTAGTCAAAGTAAATTTTGAAGTTTGATTCTATAAAGTTTGTGGGATCGAATCGTTCTTAATCTTTTCTTGGTTCTTTAGTATTTGCATGTCTTTTGATTTAACTACAATTTTTCAGGTGTATTAAATATATGACCAATATTTGATAGCTTAGAATACTTACTTGGTCAATTAGAAACTTGATGGATTGATTAGTTCTAATATTTGTGACATATGTATGATTATTTGTGTAGTATGGACATATTGATCTAGTTTAAATAAACCTTGATTGTGCCCTTACTGGTTAGAATTGGGCCTCTTTCATTCTTAATGCTATTTTTGTCAATAAGGGAAGTAGTTAGTGACGATTGTCTTGATGATTGAGAAAGTAAGAATAGATTAGATTGTTAGGCGATCGTCGACAACTATAACCAATTTATTAAAGAGCATTGAAATCATATTTGCATCAATGATCAAATGCTTGAATTAAATAGAGATTTTGCTTTGACTAAAGTTTCTCCTCGTTGGTTTTCTTAAATTTTATTTTACGATCTCTTTTTACTTAGTTTTAATTTTAATTTTAGTTTTTAATGTTAAATCCCTTTATTTTATTATTATTTTACTTGTTTATTGAGGAAACAAAATTTTCACTAGTCTCTGTGGATACGATCTTACTTATTGCTTTGTACTAATTTATATTTTCAAGTAGGTTTTTATTTTTATAGGTCTCAAAAGCCTAATAGCATAACATCAAACAAGCTTTTTTGAACATTCGAATTAATTTATTCATTTTATCGACTTAATTTTCTATTAGAATTTGAGAAAAAAATATTGGATTGAAAAAAACAAATGTAGAAAAAAAGATAGGGACTCATATGTTGAGATTTACTTTAAATCTAGATGTCACACCCAAAATCCTTTAAACCCAAAAACTAAGGACAACTTAGGGGTTAAATTGGAAGATATCGTAAGCTAACGACCTCTATTTGAAAATCATGAAAAATTAGAAACGAAATTGGATAGGGTTGAGAACCAATTCTGGTTCGGTTGAATTAGAACCATCTAGTCTCTTAGTGGGAGATAAAATGATTATCAATGAATGGATTTTACATGGTTGATGATCGTGCAGGAAAGTTATAAATAGCTGGGAAATGACTCCAATGGAGAAATAGCCGTGGAAGCTCTATATGGGGCGATGATCAAGAGATTTGATTAGGCAAAATAGAGAATCCAGTAAGTTGGTAATGTCCTGAATCCTTCAGTCTATGTAAGATTAAGGAAATGAACTTAAGGGTTTTCAGAACCATTTTAGGGGTTCTACATGTTTTTGGAAAACTAAGTTTTAAGCTAAGAATACCAATTCTAATTTATGATTTTGGTTGTCACACTTAGCTGCAAGGAGAATGGAAGCTCTGGCGTTTGGAAAAGGTAAGATGAAGAGGCTAGGAAGCATTAAGTGAGTATTTGCACTTTGTCTTCTGGATGCTAAATGTTGTTAAGCGAAATTGCCATGATGCTTATTGTAATAATAGATGATTTTTGAAATGTTATCTAACGTAGCGCATTGCATAACAATGTTTTGTATGGTATGCATGATTACTATATGCATGATATGGAGGAAACTTACCCATAGGTTAGAAGAAGTTAAGAATGGGAAAAAGGGTCGATTCTGTTAAATACCGCCATACGATATTGTTGTGTGACTCGTGATAGCAAAGCTCTAGGCCTTATAAAGGGGACACTATGGTGTTCGAGCATCAAGGTTAGAAACGGTGAAATGGAGGAATGGAAGAAATGCAATGGGAAGGGTGCATAAGCAAGATCATGGCTAGACCATGGGTCCGATCGAAGGTTATATGCTAAGATGAGTAAGACCATAGTTGAAAGATGCTATGGCATCATGATAAAAATGAGTAAGACCATAGCTGAAAGACGCTATGGCATCGTGACAAAAATGAGTAAGACCATAGCTGAAAGATGCTATGGTATCATGATAAAAATGAGTAAGACCATAGCTAAAAGACGTTATGACATCAAGACAAAAATGAGTAAGAACATAGCTGAAAGACGTTATGACATAATATGAAAGCACGTTTGAACTGCTAAATAGGACTAAGACCAGGGCTGAAAGACGCTATGACATCTTTTGATAATCCGCTGAGACAGTAAACACAGGGTTATACTGTGCAAAACCATAGCTGAAAGATGCTACGACATCATAGATAGTTCGATGGGATAATAAACACGAGATTGTCCAATGGGACATTAAATATGGGATAGTTCGTTGGGATAATAAACATAGGTGGTCAATCAGAATGACACCCGTGGGAACTTTTGCAAACAAGAAAAGAGGTTTCAAGGAAAATAGGAGCATGGACATGCATTAGTTAGTCAGCGGATAAAAGGAGTCCTTCAAGAAAAGGAAATTATAAATTGGGAAGAGACTGCTAGAATTGCAGTTGTTAAAGCTAGTAAAGTATATGGGTGGTACCCCAGCATAAATAGTCATGGAAGTTGACGCACTAACGGTGCCAGATGTATGGACGAACGAGAAATGGTTTAATTAAGGATCATAAATATGGATCTACCATTAAGGAACGCCTAGGGCGCTCAAAGGATCCCTATAGGCTAGCGACTTGTCATATGTACGTCGATTAGTCTGTAAGGAAAAAATGGGTGAGTTAGAACCCACTGACAAAAAAGAACACGCCAAATGACAGAAATGTCTGTCAGGAAATATTAGTCAAATGGCTTGTTAGGCGGGAGTACCAAATGAAAAAGAAACAGTGAACCTAGAAGGCCTCTTAGTGATAGTCGGTTGAGTACTGAAGGCCAAAACGGTCCACAATAGACAGATATATCACATTTATAAACATGACATCTCAAACAAGGTGGAACTCAAAAAGCTAATCCAACCGCTATTTGTTACGAGTGGGGCTTAATTCGCCAGAGTAGCGGTAAATCTTTTAGGTTCCCTAAAGGATGGGATGCCAATAAGCCCATTGGGACTAGAGTGATAGTAAGAGTCTTCCTTGGACCAGTCAAATTTGGAATGATCATCAAAGGAAAGATACCCAATAGTAGTTATAAGGATAGACTGCTAGACTGCTTTATTGGAACAAGGTGAAATGAAGAATCCACTTTAGAATTAGTGGAAGAAAGAATATGAAGTAAAAGAAAGGATAGAGTCTGCAGAGATAGCTAGACAATTAGAGGAACTGTCAAGGTTGATTGAAGGCTGAGAGAATGGTCGTATGGTAATCACTCAACGGTCTATTTGTCAACGGGTTTAAGAGAAATTTTCTAGAATGATCAAGGAGTTTATTATAACTAGCTCTATCAATTTAAACCTCTGTTGGAATGGAATTAATTATGTGCAAACTAGAGACTCACTACGTTCATTCGAACTTACACAAGTTGGATTTGTGGTTGCAGGATTGGCAAACTAAGGAACTTGATGAGGGACTGAGCCAGACTGTGATAAGTCAAGGGACATCAAAGGAAAGTTTCATGCATATAGGATAGAGGTTACCTTTAGGAACTTTGCCGATGGGGCGATTATGTTGTATTTAATTAGATTCCTCAAAGTCTGGAGTTTGGACAGTAAATTTTGTTTTAATTTTTTTTTTGATTTTGTTGTAAGTTTTTATATATAAGTAATACAACCCGATTTTAAAATAGAGATGTCTGAGTATGTATTCCAACCCGGTTAAAATGCGACACTCCGTACCCGAATTTGGCGAACGGG
>CM025150.1:21383520-21399656 GCA_013467495.1 Gossypium gossypioides
TTTGACTATTCACTCTTTTTTCTTGTTGCTCTTCTACTACTTCACTAGTAACTTTCTTTTAAAATATTTTCCCACTCATGTTAAATATTTAGAACAAATAAATCTAAGCCATAAACACAAAAATTTTGTAATAGCCTGATTTTTAGTTGTGCAGAAAATGGTGGTTTCGAAATCTCGTTCTTCAATGATCGAGTCCGTAAACATTATTAATTAATATTTATGATTTAATTTTATTATTTATTGAATTTTGGTCTGACGACTTTGTTAAATGGATAGTTAACTAAGGTACAAGTACAGTGATCCTAAAGTCAGTGGTGTCAGAAGATGAAGTATTGAGACTTCGTTTTTGGAAACTGAGCTCGTAAATAATTTTATTAAATATTTATGTAGTTATTTAATAGGTGAATTGAATTTTGGATAAGTAATTTCGTCGAATTAGTGACTAATTAAGGTATAATGACTAAATCATAAAAGTTGTAAAAATTAATTGTTATAGACTTTTAAATGTTAAAGGACTAAAGTAGTGATTTAACTAAAATAAAAAAATGGCAAATAAACCATTTTAGAACTTGGTGGACGATTTGGTACGATTAATTAAAACAATGTTAAATTATATTTATATTATTATATGTAAATAGATAAAAACAAAGATGATAAGGGAAAGAAAAAGAGAATTCATTTCTTTCCTCGTACGGAAATAGGAGAAAAGAAACATGGAGGAAACGGCTTAAGAATTTAATCTTTTAGCAACAAATTGTTAAGCTTAATTTAGTTTTATTTTTATAATTTTTATGTTTTTGATATCCTGAGAGCTTGATTTAGCTTATTAATTTCCGTAACTGTTAAAGTTCATAAAAGATGTCATTGATGAATGCTTAAAGTTTTTGTGTTAAATTGTTAGATTTGAAGCTTAGATATGAAAAAGAACTAATTTGTAAAGTGAAATTTGTTAGTTTTGAACTTAAGGACTAAAAAGTAATAATTGTTACACCCGAACATTAGCAAAGGTGGGAAGTTAATAGAATAAAATAATAAGTTGGCAGACTCTACTGAAAAACTTGAAAAATTTTGTGGCAGGTTCGTAATTAGTTATGATCTAATTCCAGTTTGGTTAAGTTGGAATTGGCTGGTTTCTTAGTGGGAGACAAAATGATTGCTGATGGATGGTTACTTTGGGCCTTAAACCGTGTGTAAGAAGAGTTATATATACGTGAGTGGAGGATTTTTCTGAAGGCAAAATTCTCTTCATTTTTGTTTTACTTTCTTTCATTCTCCATCGTCTTCTTTGGTTTCCCTGAAGGAAAGAAAATTGAGGAAACTGCTGCATGGGGCAGCGGTTATGAGGATTGAAGTTAGGAAGTAGAGAATCCGAGGAACGGGTAAGCCTTTATATCTTTTTGTATTGTGGATTGAAAAGGAGGAGAAAGTATTTTTGAAATCTCTATGAAGCTTTGAATGATGTTGAATTCTGGGTTTTGATGCTTGAATACCTTTGGTTTAACCTATATATATATGGTTCTCATGCTTAACTGTTAGGACAAAGGAGCCTCTGGCGTTTCGACAAGCTAAGCTGATGGGGACGAAGGATTTAAGGTGAGTTTCTGTCTACTTTTGAGTGATTGATGATATTTTGTTGTTTGTATGAATCGTGTTTGTGTTTGCTTTGAGTTTTCTTGAGTCTACGAATTGTGTATGAAAATGGTGAATGAGTATGTTGTGTACGCTTGCAAGTATGTTCATTGATGACAAATGGTTGTGAATTGACGTATTAATAAATCATGGACTATATGTTATAGTAACATGTAACACCCGTGACTAGTGGATCTAAAGTTTTAGCGTATAGTAGTAAACAATCTGGTTGGCAAAGTGTAATCCGCCCAAATGATTACTTTGGCGTATAGTGGGAGCATATAACAACTGCCACATGAGTAAGTAAGAATTTGATTTCATGATATTTTGCTTTATTTAGGAGAAGTTCGTGTTAAGCGATAAAAGGGTAAGTAAGGAGTGAGTATTCGCCAAAGGATTGGTAAGCCTAGTTTGTCTGGAATAGTGTGCTAATTAGTTTTATGTAATATGGTTAGAATGCAACTATACAGTGTAATTTGATAGTTGCGAATATAGGGTACTTATTCATATTTATTTATATTTATTTTGGAAACTGTATGCCATTATGAAGGCAAGTTTTGAAATGTATGACACTTGTCGAGTTATAGTAAGTGAATTAAGAATATATATATTCTGTGGAAAAGTTTTAGAGGGGAGTTTTCTCCTTCTTAATTGTGCTATCCTCTGGTTCATCTACTACAATCCAATGGTATTTCTTCCTCTTTAAACTGAAAGCTAAGGATCTAAATCTAATCAGTGCTTATTCCATCCCTGGGTAAGTATTACCTTTTTGTATGTTAAATTCTGAAAGAGTAACTCGGTAATAGCTGCATGAACAGTAAGATGTAAGTATAACACTTTGCATGGGAGTTATCAATACTCGAGTTGAAGGTAATTTATGTACGAATGAGTTTTAATGGTATTCATATGTTTTGTTGGAAACACAAAAATAAATAAACTTTTTCAGCTCTTTTAAGCTTTAATTCATGCAGTTTCGTAGTAAATTTGGTTGAAATTCATACTTTAATTATAAAATAATTAATTTGCACTAAAATTATTAACATATTGAATTTTAATTATTTTTATAATAAATTTTCACAAATTTAGTTTATTTTCGACAGTTTTGCACGAAAGGTGAAAATTGGCTCAGCAGACACCTCAAAAGGCTCAAACCTTGGGGGTAATTTTTGCATCAAGTGAATCAAGAGCATGGCTAAATTATTTTCAAGTCAAGGATGGTCCAATAATGATTATTATACATACTTTATATTTAATTTTTATCCAACATTGGTTGGGTAAAAAATTAATATAAAGTCTGAAGAAAAAAATGACCTAGTGTGCTAAGTATAGAGGACTGAACCACCAAGGAATTGGACAGTCCAAAACCCTTCCTATAGCTGATCCAATCAGCTGATTTTAGCTGATTTTCATACTTGCAAATCAGCCTTTGAGCTTCCCCTAAATGCTATTCAAACCCCTCCACTTTTTGTGCCTTTCACTTTTTGCCTCAAGCTAAATATAACAAAGTTTGAAACATCCAAACTTGCTCAATGCATGACCCGGCCAAGGGAGCTTGAATAGCTGAAATTTATTTGCTATTTTTAGCAGCCATTCCCACATATAAGTACCCCTATTCCCTTCCTCATTTCACACACCATTTATTCCTACACATCTCTCTCTTTCACTTATTTTCTCTATTCCATTCCCTTCTTTGTTTCCCCCATTTTTCTTATTCATTCCCTTTCCGATTTCCCTCTTGAATAAGAGCTTCCATCCACCTTGGATTAGCATCATTCAAGTGTTCGTGAAGGCCTTGGATCGATAGAACAAGAAGAGAAGGAGAGGAGCACACTAGTCTGGCTTCGGAGAAATACTAGATTTGCTTTCTTGTTCCCTTCTCTTTAATTTTCTTGATTATGTTGTGATCATGAACATGAATATTTTTTGTGTTGTTATTCTTGATTTAATTAAAATGAATTAAATTTAATTTGTGTTAGATTGATTACATTCTATCCACTTAAATTATTATAATTGTGTTTGTGTTGTTATTGGGCCTTGGTAATTTGTTCAATTAAATAAAATCATGCCTATGTTATACTTGCATTATAATTGTACGGTAACAAATGAATTAATTATTAATCATATTGAAATTTTAATTAATTGACACAATATTTAATTAGTGCATGTTTAATCTTCTAAGGTAGCTGAAGGTTAAATTAGCGATGGTATTAAACAATACATTAGCATTGCATAACTTGCAAGATTGTTTGATTAAATTGTTTCAATGTATAAATATATTGTTACTTCACTTAATCTTATACTTGCTTATAAAATTGATTAGTTTTTTGAATTGAAATAGTAATATGTTCAAGAGATTAATTGGTTTAGTAAGTTTGTATGTCTATTAGTTAGCAAAATACCAAGTTGCCGTGAAACTATTGGTAACAACATGAACATGAGTTTAGTAATTTTAAGTTAAAGAATGTAATTGATCTAACACAATTATGTCATATTGATTAAAACCCATCTTTTTGAAATCGTGCATTGGAATTTTTACTTTTATTTTTCTTACTTAGTTAATTTTTAGTTGTTAGATCACTTCGTCAAATCAACTATTGTTTTCTCCACCAATTGTTTAATTTCACATTTCATAAATATTATCTTCACAGTCCCTGTGGGTATGATAACTTGACATTTACTTGTCACTTTATTACTTGATAACGATTGTGTACACTTGCGCATTTCTATCGTTTCAAGTTTTTGGCGTTGTTTTCAGGGACTGTTTTAAAAGACATTATTTGTGAAAATTTTAATTTTGGTTTATTTTTCTGTTTAATTCTAATTTATTTTTTTTGTGATTGTTTCAGGTGTTTATGAGTATTGATCAAATTATCCCCTTATTCCTCGTAGACCTTGAAATTGAAATGACTTTTCGATAAAGAAAAAGACATGCAGTTCTAAAAAGGACCGAAGAGATGAAATTTGAAAATCAAAATCAAGGAAACAGAGCAAATCATGATCAAAATCCTATCCTTATTGCTGATGATAAGAATAGAGCTCTAAGACGGTATGTCGTTGTAACAGCCCGTTTTTAGTGAAATTGGAACAGTGGTTTCGGGCCCACAAATCCGATGTGAGAATATTTATTTTATTATTATTTTAGTGTCTACGGAATATTAGCAAGGTCGTATAAAAATTTCGTTAAGAAGTTTATCGTTTGCATGTTTAATTTGGTGAAAAGGACTAAATCCAAAAAGATGCAAAATTAGAGTTCTATAAGTTAAAAGTACCAAATGGTTATGAAATTAAATGGTTAAAGGATTTATGTGGTAATTAGATCATTTTTATATTGAGTGGACATTTATGGACATAAAATGAAGTGTTTTTAAGGTTAATTAATAAGGTTAAATTAGTAAATTAATAAATATGTTAATGTAAATTAAAGAAAACAAAGATATCATCTTTGTTATTGTCTTCTTCCACCGATTATTGAAGAATAGAAAGCCATTGATAGGGTTTTAAAGCTTCGGTTATATTTTCCTTGCATGTAAGTGTGTTTTCATCTCGTTTTTATTGATTTTTATGTTTTTGGGATCGTTATAGCTTAATCTAGCTAACCGAGGGACTTATTTGCAAAATTGTTAAAGGGTTAGGGTTTTTCCATGAATGTGTTCATGTGATTTTTGATGTTTGATGGAAGAAAATGAACCTTTGTTGATAAATAGATAAATTTTGTAAAGTGATTTTTGTTGAAAATGTCAATTAGGGATTTATTTGTAAAATGTGTAAAATTTATGGAGAGATTGTGAAATAATGATTAGTATGAGTTGCCATGGGTTCATAGTGAATTCGGTTAGCTTAGTATGTGGATGAAATTGCATGAATTTCAATTTACAAGCTTAAAGACTAAATTGTAAAGAAGTTAAAATATTAGGGGTTAAAATAATAAATTTGCAAATCTATGTATTTTGGACTAAATTGAATAGAATGAATATTGAATGCATTGAAATTTCTTATTTAGATCAAATTAAGCCTTGTATGGATCTAGATCGAGGGAAAGATAAAGTATCGGATTAGTCGATCCTATGTCGTCGTTTTTGTGATCAAGGTAAGTTCATAGTATTTAGATGCATAATTGAATTTCCATATATATATTTTTTCATCTTATAACTATATAATTAAATACTTATGTTAATTATACCTGATTGCACATACATGCCCCTGTTTGTACTTTGGTACCCCTGATTGCACATACGTGCCCCTGTTTGTACTTTGGTGCCCCTGATTGCACATACGTGCCCCTGTTTGTACTTCAGTACCCCTGATTGCACATACGTGCCCCTGTTTGTACTTTGGTACCCTTGATTGCACGTACGTGCCCCTATTTGTACTTTGGTACCCCTGATTGCACATATGTTTGCCTGTTTGTACTTAAGTAGCCTTTGATTGCACATACATGTCTCTATTTGTACTTTGGTACCCCTGATTGCACATACGTGCCCCTGTTTGTACTTCGATACCCCTGATTGCAATACTTGCCCCTATTTGTACTTCGGTACCTCTAATTGCACATATGTGCCCTGTTTACAGTTCGGTAATTTCATTTGAGTAAAATAAGAGTTGTATTGAATTGATGTTAAGTTAAAAGATTTACTATGTTCTTACTAAGCTCTGTAAGCTTATACGTTTTTGTGTATTATTTTGTAGATCGTTATTGCTGACTTTTTGGATGGATGAATCTACAACTCACACTATCCATCGATGTTGGTAGTTCTTGTTCTCTTTAGGGTCGTGGCATGTATATGTGGCTATATAGGTTGTTTTGGTACATTATGGAAAATTACTAAACTAAGTGGTTAGATACTTTTCTAAGTTTGTGACTATATATCTTTTGGTACAAACAGAATGGTATGGAAGTAAACACTTGTGGATTGTTTTGGTTTGTGATGAATTAAGTTGTTATGTTTGGCTTGTAAATATGGTATTATCGTTGGTGTGCTTGTGGCACTTTGATGCTTTGTTGATTGGTATAAATATGACCAATTTGGTATGTTTGAATGTGATTTGATATATTGTCAATTGTGCTATGGCTTGGTATGGAAACAGGTAGTTGTATAAGGTTCATTTATGGACAAATAAGTTTATGTTTAGGTTGATTTGATGAATTGTGCTTGAGGTGCCTTTTAGCATATTGGTTGCATGGATAAATGGTGTAATGATTTAGTCATTTTATGCATGTTTTAGGTATGTTTCAAGGCTTGAATGTATGTGCAAATGGCTCATGGGATCATGATGTATTAGAGTGAAGGAAATGGCTTGAATTTGACCTACTTCTTGTCCACACGGCCAAAGACACGGGCATGTGTCTCAGCCTTGTGTGACACACGACCGTGCGACACAGCTGTGTGTCCCCTGTAGGTTTCAAAGGGTTGCAAGTCAGACAGTTACATAGCCTGGCACACAGGCGTGTGGCTTGGCCATGTGGCCCAAGTCAGAGAGTTGCACGGGCACGGACACGGGCACGAGCTGGGACACGTCCGTGTGTACCTATTTCAAATGTTACATAGCCTGGGACACGGGTGTGTGTCTCAGCCGTGTGAGTCACTTGGCCTGGCCACACGGTTGTGTTACCCCTGCAGTGTGAAATTTTCTATCTTTTTCCATAAGGTTCAAAATGTTTCCGATTTAGTCCTGAATCATTTCTAAAGTGTTTCTAAGGCCTCGAGGGCTCGAATAAGAGACGATATGCAAATGTTTGAATTTTTAAGGTTCAAACAGGGTGCGATAATTGTCGTACGTCTTTGGATATGTGATCGGTATTTAAACATGACAATTATACAAATCACATACATATAACTCAATTAAAACATATAAATATTCAATTTAATTACAAGAATTTATGTCGGCGAGTATACGTAGATACGAAGACGATTAATCCAAGATTTTCTCTTTGCCTCGATCTAATTCCGTACGAGGTCTGTCTTGATCTATATGGATAAATTTAATTCAATTTAATATATTTCTCATTCAATTTAATCCAAAACATGTTTTTGAAAAAATTACCATTTGCCCCTATACTTTTAATTGTTTGCAATTTAGTCATTAGTTCATAAAAATGGAAATTTACACAATTTTACCACAACCCACTATAGCTGAATATCAAATAGGTCCTTAGCATGCACTATACTTCAATTATTTCACAATTTCACCATGTAATAATTCCTATTTTTTAATTTAGTCCCTATTTGACAATTTCACTAAAAATTCCTTTACAAAAGTTGTTTATCTCACAACAACCATTCATTTTCTATCATCAAACTTCAAAACTCAAGCATGTTCATCAATGGTAAACCCTAATAGTTTGACAGTTTCACAAATTAGTCCCTGAGCTAGCTAGATTAAGCTTGAACGATCCTGAAAATGTATAAATCAGTAAAAACGGGACAAAAATGCATACCTAATTGAGCATTCAAAGATAGTTGAACCTAGCTTCAAGAAAAATGGCTTCTTTTTGTTTGAAATTTTGATTGAATAAAGAAGAAAAAGATGATACTTTTATTTGGTTTTATTTAACTTATCTTTAATTACCTATTTACTTAATTAACCTTTAAAATTAATAAAAATTACACAAAATACCAAGGCATCATATTCCACTATCACAATTATGGTGTAATTACCATATAAGGACTTCCACTTTAAAGTTCTATAGCTATTTAATACCTTTAGCTAGTAGGAGTCAACTTTTGCACTTTACTCGATTTAGTCATTTTTATAAAATTGAACATGTAAATGGTAAAATTTCTTAACAAAATTTTTATACGGTATTTCTATCATACTGTAAGTGATAAAAGAATAATAAAATCAATTTTTTGAATTTAGATTTGTGGTCTTGAAACCACTATTTTCAATTTTAATAAAAACGGGCTGTTACAACTCTCCCCCATAAAGGGATTTTCATCCCCGAAAATCTTACCAGAAAAGTGGTTCGAATATTGCTTTCTCATAGCTTCCTCAGGTTCCCAGGTAGCTTTTTCTATTATGTATCATTGCCAGAGAACTTTTACTAAAGTTATGTTCTTGTTTCTCAATTCTTTCACCTATTGTGTCAGAATTCTGATCGGTTCCTCACTTATGTCATGTCAGAATGAATCTGGATATTCGTTGGGGAAATAACATGTGAAGGGTCAGATCGGTACCGTCGTAACTTAGACACGTGAAAGACATTATAATTCTTTTCTAGTTCTGGCGGTAAAGCTAATCGATACGCAACAAGTCCGATTCTTTTAGTAATCTCATACGGCCCGATAAATCGCGGACTCAGCTTCCCTTTGCGATCGAATCGATGAACTTTCTTCCAAGGTGATACTTTCAAGAATACTCTATCGCTGACTTGGAACTCTATATCTTTATATTTAAGATCCGCGTACGATTTCTGATGATTGTAAGCTGCTTTCAAGCTATCTTGGATTACTTTCACTTTTTCTTTAATCTAACGAATTAAATCAACCCTGTTTATCTTTTTCTCACTAAGCTCGGTCCAGTATAATAGAGTTCGACATTTATGACCATATAGAGCCTCATACGGTGTCATTTTTATACTTGATTGAAAACTGTTATTATATGAAAATTCAACTAACAGTAAATGTTTCTCCCAGTTGCTTTCGAACTCTAATACACAGCAACGAAACATATCTTCAAGAATCTAAATCACACGTTTGGACTGACCATTGGTCTGAGGGTGAAACGCAGTGCTAAAATGCAACTGTGTACCAAGAGGTTCTTGTAACTTTCTCTAGAATCTCAATGTAAATCAGGGATCTCTATCCAAAATAATAGAGACTGACACTCCGTGTAATCTGACAATCTCAGAGACATATAACTCAGCCAATCTATCAAGGGAGAAATCTATACATACCAGAATAAAATGTGCAGACTTCATCAAATGATCTATGATAACCCAGATGACATATTTCTTTCTCGGTGACAAGGGTAAACCTGATACGAAATCAATAGTAACTCTATCCCATTTCCACTCCGGTAACATCATTGGCTGTAACAGTCCTGAAGGTACCTGATGTTCAACTTTAACTTGCTGACATACCAAACTTCTTGATACAAAATCAAAAATCTCGCATTTCATTCCCGACCACCAGTACATCTACTTCAAATCACTGTACATTTTATTGCTTCCCGGATGAACATACAAGCTACCACTATGAGCTTCGTGTAAGATTCTCTAAATTAGCTCTGGATTCTTTGGTACACAAACTCTACCACTAAACAATAAACAATCATTAGGTCCTATCTGAAATTCTGAATCAGAAGTTGACTTACACTGTGCCCGTTTAGCTAACAAATTGTCATCACATTTCCGAGCTTCACAGATCTATTGTAAAGACATCGGTCTAGCTTTCAAGTCAGCTAAGATCAAACCATCGTTAGACAATGTCAGTCGTGTATTCATCGCTCGCAGAGCAAATAAAGATTTTCTACTCAGAGTGTCAGCAACTAGATTCGTTTTTCCCTGATGATAATCAACGATCAACTCATAATCTTTTAACAGCTTGAGCCATCTACGCTGTCTCAGATTCAAATCTTTCTGCGACATCAGATACTTCAAACTCTTGTGATCGGTAAATATATAACTTTTTTTGCCGAACAAATGGTGTCACCAAAGTTTTAATGCAAACACAATAACTGCCAACTCTAAGTCATGTGTCAGATAGTTCCTTCCGTGCGACTTTAATTGTCTGGAAGCATAAGCTATTACTTTACCTTCCTACATCAAAACATAACGTAAACCATTTAAAGATTTATAGCTAAAAATAAAAAATTCTTTACCCAATTTAGGCTGAACCAAGATTGGTACTTCGGTCAATAGTGCTTTCAACTGGTTAAAAATTTGTTGACATCTATCAGATCATTCAAACTTCACATCTTTTTGTAGTAGCTGCGTCATCAGTGTAGCTATCATTGAGAACCCTTTGACGAATCTTCGGTAATAGCCAGTTAATCCCAAAAAACTTCTAACTTTAGATACGTTTCTCAGTGGTTTCCAGTCAATAATTGCTGAAATTTTACTCGAATCAACCCTGATGCCTTCAGCCAATACTATATGTCCTAGAAAACTGACTTCTCCAAAACTCACATTTGCTAAATTTAGCAAAGAGTTGTTTATCTCGCAGGGTTTGCAAAACAATTCTCAAGTGTTCCCTATGCTCAAACTCGTCTCGAGAATAGATCAGAATGTCGTCAATAAATACCACCACAAATCTGTCTAAATACAGTCTAAAGATTCTATTAATCAAATCTATAAATATTGCAACTGCATTAGTTAAACCAAATGGCATCACAAGAAATTCGTAGTGTCCGTACCTGGTTCTAAATGTAGTTTTCAGCACATCTGAATCTTTCACTCGTAGTTGATAATAACCAAAATGAAGATCAATCTTCGAGAATACTGTGGCACATTTCAACTTATCGAATAGATCATCAATACAAGGCCGTGGATATTTGTTCTTGATTGTAACTTTATTTAGCTGACGGTAGTCTATACATAATCTCATCGATTCGTCCTTTTTCTTAACGAACAAAACTAATGCACCCAAAGGTAAAAAAATGGGTTGAGCAAAACCCCTATCTGTCAACTCTTGCAGTTGTGCTTTCAACTTTTTCAATTTGGTAGGAGCCATTCTGTAAGGTGCTATCGATATCGGTGATGTTCCCGGTACAAGTTCTATAGCAAACTCAACCTCTCTGACCAGAAGTAATCCAGGTAACTACTCTAGAAACACATCGGGGTACTCACAAACCACTGGCACTGATTAAAGCTTCGATTCAGACACTTTAGTATCCAATACATAAGAAAGGTAAGCATTGCAACCTTTTCCCACATTTCTGCATTGACATAGCTGATATCACAATAGGCAACCCACTCGGATTTCCTTATTCAATACAAAGCGTCTCACCGTTCTGACATTTTAATACGATAAGCTTTCGTCTACAGTTTACAACAGTATCATGCAAAGTTAGCCTATCAATGCCCAAAATCACATCGAATTCATCAAACGGTAATAACATCAAATCAGCTAGAAAACTATAACCTCGTGTCATCAAAGGACAGTTCTTGCAAACTTTATTAACTAGCACATACTGACCTAGGGGGCTTGATACTTTAACCACGAATACAGTGGACACAATAGGTAAATTCTTACTAGACACTAAATTTGTGCACACATATGAATGAGTGGATCCCAGATTAATCAAAGTAGTGATATCAGTATCATAAATAGAGAAAGTACTAGTAATAACATCTAGTGCTGAAACATCCTCTCGTGTACGAATAGCATAAGCCCTAGCTGGTGCTCGTGCCTCAGATCTTACAATAGAATCTTTCGTTACACCACGTCTACCACTCACATTTCCAGGATTACGAGGGGGTCTACCTTTCACAGCAATATTGCTTGCCTTCGTAGTTTGAACTTTTTCTTTCTCAGATTTCTCTGGCAATCTCTAAGATAGTGGTCTAAGGAACCACACCTGAAACACACTTCGTTCTTCACTCGACACTCACCATAATGTGGTCTGTTACAGTGCTTACACTCGGGTCTGACATCTCTAACACTACCCACACTCGCTACAGATATAGCCTAAGGTTTTGGACTGGAGCATAGGGTACTTCTGTCTCTACTAGAATAACCTACAGAAGCTATAGAACAGTTGTGATGTTCTTTTTATTTCTTTGATACTGACTGATATGACTTCCCAGCTGATCTCTTTTTCGAGTCTCTAGCTTCAAAATCAGCATGTCTTTTCTCTTTACTCATTTCTTCGGCCTTATGTGCCCGACCAACTAGTACAACGAACTCTTTCAGTTCAGGAATTCCAACCAAAAGCTTAATGTCTTCATTCAACCCTTCTTCAAATCTTTTACACATGGCAGTCTCAGTCGAAATACACTTTCGGGCATATTTGCTCAGTCTAACAAATT
This sequence comes from Gossypium gossypioides, assembly GCA_013467495.1. NCBI lineage: Eukaryota > Viridiplantae > Streptophyta > Magnoliopsida > Malvales > Malvaceae > Gossypium > Gossypium gossypioides. Next base: position 21,396,119 of record CM025150.1, read on the forward strand.
CACAGTCAAACTCTGACACAGTCATACGACCCTGTTTGACTCTAGATCTTTACGTTTCTGATCTAGAAACCTCTGAAAAATATATTTCTTTTGGAACTCGATTTGGAAAAATTTTCAGGTGGTCCACTCTCTCGACACAACAGAAATCAACATGTTCCACCACTAGTAAGCCGAATTTTTTAATAACGATATCGCGCATTTAACACACTCGACCGGTGAATAGGATAACTCATCAAAAACTCTGATATTATTCTCTAAATAGAATTTAGCTCTCTTGGGATCATCTTTAGTAGTAGCTGAAAATTCTTCAGCCCCGTACTTACGAATCTTATCAACAGGTGGCTTACTAACTCAGATTGGTTCCATACCTTGAGGAATAACGGGATCCGGTTGGGGAACAGGAGGGGGTAGAGGTTGTTGAGTAGCCGGGTTCGTCCGTACGAAATCGGTGACCTATTCATTCATCATTTTGAAGAAGGCTTCTTTAGCCTATCCTCCTCGGCCCTCAGATACGGGCCTCGTACCGGTCGAAGCTACTCCGTGAACGGAGGCTTGAACGTTCCTCTCAGCATCATCAGAATCAGCTCAGTTGGATGTCATTGCTATATAAAAACATGTTTTAAAATGGGCAGGAGATATCACACTATCATAGGTTATATAATGGCATGTATAGCTAGACTCATACACGCTACGTCCAGTTTGAGAATTGACTAAACCGTAGCTCTTATACCAATAAATGTAACACCCTTAACCCGTATCCATCGCCAAAATAGGGTTACAAAGTATTACCGAAGTTTACAGTACAAATAAACAAAATTTTGAACATTTCATAACATATCAATATTCATATCAAAAACCAATCAAAATCATTCATATTGTTCCATATACGAGCCCTTGAGGCTCAAAATATTCATTAGAAACAAGTCAGGACTAAACCAGAAACTCAGAGAATTTTTTGGAAAACATTGAAAAATTTCAAAGCTACAGGGGTCACATGGCTGTGTGGCCAGGCCGTGTGTGCATTCAAAATAGGGACATATGATCGTGTCCCAGCCCATGTCCGTGCTCGTGTAACTATCTAACTTGGTCACACGGCCAAGCCACAAGCCTGTGTGCTAGGACATGTACCCTTCGAATTAAATTTACACGCCCGTGTACTAGGCCATGTAACAGCCTGACTTGCAACCCTATGAAAGCTACAGGGGACACACGGTCGTGCCACCTGGCCATGTGTCACACACGGCTAAGACACACGTTCGTGTCTTTGCCCGTGTGGATGAAAATAGGCCATTTTACAAATCATATTTCTCACCCAATTTGGCATAAACCTACACCCAACATTATGCATATAAGTAATCCATAATGAGGTACCAAAACCATGCATTTTCTAGCCTTATTCAAATGGTATGATAACATACAACCAATATGCCCTTACGCACCTTAAATGACAATTTATAAACATGACTAATCATGTGTTCAATATAACCAATTGATCAACTAACATATTTGCATATTTACATCAAAACTTACCATGTAACTCACTTTGTAAAACACAACTATTTGGTACCAAAATTACCATTCCTTAACTAGCATCAATTTACCATATAAATCATGTCTACTTAAGTACCAATCTACCATAAGTCATTATATCACAAGACACATATATTAAATGCTCATTAAGCTATCATTTTACCTTTCATCATTCAACCACATATCAACCCTATTAAGGCAATTTATTTACATACCAAAATATGCCAAAACACAAGCCAAATCATATGGTCACAATGCAAACTAACCAAAGGGTCATTTCCAACAGCCAAAACATAGATAGGCCAACATTAGCCAAAATAACCTATACATGCCATTAAAACCAAAATTAAACAAACTGAATGTACCAAAAGAGCCGATGGATAGTGTGATATAGCTCTGACAAGCTTCTAGCCCGAACAAGCTTCCGATTCACTTTAGAACACGAAAAATACACAGAGTAAGCATTTAAGCTTAGTAAGTTCGTATAATATAGAATTTAACTTACTATTTATTCATATATAAGGTAAGTAAACAACATATATTGTCCAAATGCCTAAACACATATACATCAACAATGTTAGTCATGTAAACACATATATAAACCAAGTCATGGATGATCTCAACAATTAATCAAATTCCATATACATGTATCATCCATTTCATATACCTATATACCATGTAATATCATTTTCCATGTAATTCATATGTATACCTGTAATAGTTCATATAAAACTCATGTCTTATCGTATCAAAACATTACCCGTCGAACCATTTAAAATATCGTTGGATACTCGGGATAGCTCACACATAGTGCTAAACTGTAATCCATCAATTCCTGTACACGTATGCTCATCCGAGCTATGAATCGATATACTCTCACGAGCTATAAATCGATAAGCTCATACGAGCTAAGAATCACTAAGCTCTCACAAGCTGCAATCGACAAGCTCATATGAGCTGAGAATCAATAATCCCTAATGACATGTCATTTGTATCCTACGAATTTTTAAGGTTCAAATGGGGCTCGATAATCGTCGTATGTCATCAGATATGCGATCGGTATTTATACATGGCAATTATACAAATCACATACACATAACTCAATTAAAACATATAAATACTCAACTTAATGAACTTACCTCGATGAGTATACATAGATACAGAGGAGATTAATCCGACATTTTCTCTTTGCCTCGATCTAACTCCGTACGAGGTCTGTCTTGATCTATACGGATAAATTTAATTCAATTTAATATATTTCTCATTCAATTTAATCCAAAACATTTTTTGGCAAAATTATCATTTTGCCCCTATATTTTTAATTGTTTACAATTTAGTCCCTATTTCATATAAATGGAAATTTACACAATTTCACCACAACCCACTATGGCCGAATATCAAATATGTCCTTAGAATGCACTATACTTCAATTATTTCACAATTTCACCATGTAATAATTCCTATTTTTTAATTTAGTCCTTATTTGACAATTTCACTAAAAATTCTTTACAAAAGTTGTTTATCTAACAACCATTCATTTTCTATCGTCAAACTTCAAAACTCAAGCATGTTCATCAATGGTAAAACCCTAATAGTTTGACAATTTCACAAATTAGTCCTTCGACTAGCTAGATTAAGCTACAACGATCCTGAAAACATATAAATCATTAAAAACAGGACAAAAATGCATACCTAATTGAGCTTTCAAAGATGGCCAAATCTAGCTTCAAGAAAAATGGCTTCCTTTTCTTTGAACTTTTGGTTGAATAAAGAAGAAAAATATGATACTTTTATGTTGTTTTATTTAACTTATCTTTAATTACCTATTTACTTAATTAACCTTTAAAATTAATCAAAATTACACAAAATACCAAGCTATCATATTCCACTATCACAATAATGGTCTAATTACCATATAAGGAATTTCACTTTAAAGTTTTATAGCTATTTAATACCTTTAGCTATTAGAACTCAACTTTTGCACTTTACTCGATTTAGTCCTTTTTAT
>CM025150.1:21413555-21425136 GCA_013467495.1 Gossypium gossypioides
ACATGAAAGGCCCAACTAAGCCTTGTAACCTACAAGGGGAGGCGCCAACCCCTACTATTTTACTACGGGTGTTGCCGCCCCTTATACTTATACTTAGAGTAAAATTTGAATTTTTATTAAAATATTATTATTTAATCAAGTTTTATTCGAGCAGAACACTTATATTGATTCTCTATAAATAGGAACTATGTGTGGAACTATTTACACATTTCATATACATTTTTATTCTGTTAAAAATAGTGGTAATTTATTTTATAGAATAAATTCTATTTTTTGGGGAGAAAACACATAATTTTCGATTACAGAGATAATTAACTTTCTTACTGAAAGTAAATAAAATTTTTCATTTTGTGCGATTGGTTCGATATACTTTAAGCCCACATTCAAAGTAATTCGTGATTCCAGAATAGCGGAGATGATCATTTGGTAGAAAGTCGAGATCGAATTTAAACTACCTCGTACAAAGCATATGTATAATTTCGATTAAGTTTGTTGTTGTAAATATCACAACAAACTAATTTAAAAAAATTAACTTTAATTGTGCCTAAAAATACTATTTTCTTAACTGATATTTCTAACAAATACTCCATCGGTACTTACAGAATGTCTTGCTCCAATCAAAGTAATTAAACCAAGAGAATTTGTGTTCTGTAATTTTAGATAAGACTAGAACCATCTGAATGATAGCCAACTTAGTCTCTATCATCATTCTAACAAATTAATCAACCCTACCAAAGTTGGTTCAATACCCAAAAAGAAAACCAAAACACCGAAATCCCTATACAATTTTCAAAGAGTATCAAAATGCAAGAAAATTTCAAACTGAAACCAAGTAACAACAACATAAACCACACAGCATGGTTAGAAAATAAAGTCAATGTTAGAGTAGGGAGGCACCGTTGCAAATATTGCGCACGCACCCTAGCACATCGGTGCATAAAGATTTCATTGCGAAGCTAGTGTGGCGCATGAGTCACACTCTCCAAGAACCAAGACACCAGATTCAAAAGACCGGTCGAAAAGAACCATTGCCTGACCTTCCTTAAGGCGACGATTAGAGCTAAAGAACTCTAAAAGGAGGGGACCCATAAAACATAAGTTAAAAAAAACTATGGGAAAGAATGGAAAAAAGAACCCTAGGCTCTGATACCAAGTTACAACACTAATATTTTAAAGGAAAAGGTATATTTCTCTATAGATTTACAAGAAGATATATACAAAGTACTATTAGTTTAATATGTAAATAATATAAAATCTAATTCCTGAATATACGATGTAATCCTTAAATATATATATTTACAGTCTGTTAACAGTTCACATGAAGGTATTAAAAAATATATGTACTTGATTCATGTGGACTTCTATTGGAAGAGTATAAAGTCTGACATTTCTACCCAATTGTTTTCTTGCCTAACTTGTCAACGCAATAAGATCGAGCACTTAAGCCTCGCAAGTTTCCTTCAACCACTTCAACTTCAACTTCCTACATAAGTATGTTCTTGATGGGCGTTAAAACCACCAAATACAATTTTCTACGCTCTAACTTAATTAAATAGTAGTATAGAGTAGTAGGGTCAATCCCACAGGGATTGGGATTCCTAAATTTCCTGTTTACGCGATAAGATTTTTGAGTATAGGCAGCTGTTGTGCCCCCGACCTATGCATGCAGAGCTGTAAAATAAAGAAAAACAGGGAGTTTAGTTGATAAATAAAATAAATTACACAAATATAAAATGAAATAATAACAGAATTATGATTGCAAAATAAATTTAAGGAAATTAAATCAAATTGGTAAATCAATAAGTGAATGCTTAGTCTTAGCCTCGATACACTCAGAAATCGAATAGGTCCTTGAAAGTATATTTTCCTTTCCAAATGATAAGTTGATTATAACGATCAAGGACGCCCCAACCGCCAACTTTTCCTTGTGTAATTCGTTCCAATACCACCTGCAAACTAACCCTTTCTGATTATCTAACCACGTAACACAGTTTGCAATTTAAGATCTCGACAACCTTGCAATCTTGAAAAGCACAACTCGAATTACCGGCCTCAATTGCGTGGGTCGTTTAAATTTGGTCACTATCTCCCTTGACGGAATCCAACTATTTTTTTCAATTTAGCAGGCCAATTTGTTTGCAGGTATTTGAACTCGACAGACAACTGCCTCATTTTCCCAAATGTACGCCAAACAATTTCAACCCAACGCGTGCTTTTTGAATTGAAATTGAATTAACTTTAAGGGACGATTGTGACTATCCCATATATTGGAGAAATAGCGAATATTGTGTTGAAAAGATTTTTATTGTAGGTTCATGTCTCACCATTTTTGGTTGGAATGACAATCAGACTAAAGCTAAAAGGAAATTAGTTGAGCATGAAATTAATCAGACTCAATTGAGATTTAAAAGTGGATTCGAATGAAATGGTGATAGGTGAAAAGGAGAAAAGGCTTACAAAGCAGTTAAACCAAAAAAAAAAAAGAAATGAAATGGCAGAATGGTTTCCTAATGCTACATACAAATGGAAAAAGATGAAAGAAAACAAATTATATTTTATTCAATCTCAAGTGTAAATTCAAAATGTTTTTCTTAAAGCCACATGCAAGGTATTTATATACATTCCATATGTTAAATTTAGTCTAATTCATCTAACAACCAACCACATAAAATCAGATTTTATATCAGATTTTTTCTAAATCTAGCTTTTACAAAGTCAAATAAAAAAAATCTAACCAGCCATAAATTTCTCAAAACTTTCAATTCAGCACCCTTTTCTTGCTTATGCTCCAATTTAGCTTGATTTGCTTACTAACTTGAATTTCGATATTCCAACTGCGTACTTGATAAACAAAAATCACAGACTCAATAGCAAAAATTACCGAAATTGGGCATGTTAAACATACAAATTTAGCTTGTTATCAAATCCCCCTACTTAGCCGATGTTTGTCCTCAAGCATGATATGTATTCCTATACTAGAAATCATTCGATAATTCTTTTCGAAATCAAATCTCTTTCCTCAGCCAAGTGTAATGCAAACAATTAGTTGAATCAAAAATAAGTAATTGTTAGGTTAAAGAGCACTTTTTTTTCCTGTTTTTTTAAATGAGACTGAGCACTTATATTAGGCAAGTTTAAAGAGCCAACAATTTTTATGAAATATTGACTTAGCTATAACATTTTCAACTCTACAAAATACTTTATTGATCAAAGTAAGCAATACTTATTCATGAATCACACAATTATTTAAATAAATTAAGCATAAGAATTGAAAGTTCATTTTCGAAACGAATCAAGAAATAATCTTAGTATACGAATTAACACATGCACAGAAGAAATAACATGACATGTCCCCCTACTTAACCCATATTTCCCTCCATGTGCAATTTTAAAAGAATGAGAAAGAGAAGTGTCAAGTGTACTCACCGTGTATGTTTAATTTGGTAGAGGGTGGTGGAAATGACGGCTTTGCAATATAGCGAGGATATTTGAGATTCAAGCCTCCATCATTATTCCTAGAAAGCAACATATTAAAATAGATTAAATAATAATCTTTTTTTTATTTTATACATAAACTAAATCGAATTCAAAATTAAATAAATTAAATTAAATATTTATGAGTTGCCTCCTAAAAAGTGTTTTTGTTTAACGTCATTAGTTTGACGACTTAAGTGTTATTCGTTTGGTTCCTTGATAATTAATTCATCCACCATGTGCAATTGGAAGTTCTCGTAAAAAGGTTTTAACCTTTTCCCATTGACCTTAAAGCACTTTCCGAATTCCTTCATCATCGATGGATTGAGTTCCAATTTCGAGGCCTGCAAAATGGAAGGCAAAATTTCAGTTTGCAAAGGAGACAATTCAAAAAATTTACCTTGACTTCTAAGAAATTGTGGTGCCTCCATGAAAATGACAGCTTCACGAATTGGTTCCTCGATTGCCACCAATTCTTCTAGTTCTTTTCCAAAGCATCGATATCTAAACTCTTGCAAAGTACATTTTGTAATTCATCTTCTTCATTATATTCAAAATGTAACTTTGTCAAGGGTTCAATAATATTGATACTAGAGACATTCCTCATTATACTGGGGTGGCCCATCGCCTCATAAACATTGAATTTGACCACTACCATCAAATTCCATAGTTAGAGTTCCATTTCGAACATCAATTTTCATACGTGCGATCTTAATAATGGTCTTCCGAGTAAAATATCCAAGGAATTTTTTGAATTGTCACCCTCCATGTTGATGATGTAAAAATCTGCTAAAAAATTAGTTCATTTACCTTGATGAGGACATCCTTCAACACCCCTTCTAGATACACAACTAGCCTATCCGCTAACTGAATGATCACCCCTATTTCTTTCAAAGGACCCGTGTTTAGCAATTTATAAATAGATAAAGGCATAACGTTAATAGATGCACCTAAATCACACATGGTTTTCTTTATGCTAACATTACCTATTTTGCAAGTTATAGAAAACATACATTGTCCTTACACTTGCACCTAAATCATATGTTTTCTCCTACATTTTCTCATTCACTACCTTGAAGTTTCTTCTTGTCAGTGCATAATTATTTTAATAATTTCGTATAGTGTGGAACTTGTTTTATCGTATTGAGTAAGGGATATTAATTTCTACCTTTTGAAGTGTCTTAAGGATCTCTTTCCCTTCTCACTCCCTTTTACATTGAGTGAGCCTTCCAGGGAATGGGGGTGGTACCACGAATGGTTTCAGTGGTGTTGACTCCGTGAGAGCTACTGATTCAGGTTTCTATTCTTCCCGTTCAATGTCGTGATCATAACTCGTGCCAGGTACTAACTCCAAAATCGTTCCATCTTTTATGGTCATAGCACTCCCATTTTGCCGTGGGTTCGGCTCGATTTGAGATGGCAATTTCCCTTGGGTCTTTAAATGACTAACCATAAGCGCAAGCTTACTTATTTGTTAATCTATTTCTTGGAAGTGCGCTTCATCCTTTTGTTGGAACTTTTCGGTGCTAATAGCTAACCTTTCTACTATGGTTTCAAAAAATGACTTTGGGGGTTGATACTGTTGAGGTGGAGGTGGCCTTGGTTGGTACAGTTGGTTGTAACGTTGATTCGATCCATAACTTAGATTTGGGTGATCTCTACACCCTACATTGTAAGTATTCAAATGTGGATCATAAAGCCCTTGAGATGGGCCTCGAAAGTTCCCAACGACATCTACTTGTGTTGTTGTGTCCTCGTGTAAAATTGAACACGAGCTTGTTGGATGATTAGACATGGCACAAATCCCGCACAACCGAGCTGGGTTCATTTTCCTGGCAATCAATTTTTTAACTACATTAGTCAGCTCGTCAATTTTTGTCTACTAAGGACGGAGTACTTAGCTCATAAACCCTACTCATGGGTTCTGTAGTTGGTCAATATTATTGAGAATTGGCGGCCATGGTCGAAATTAATTCCCTTCCTTTTTGAGGAGTCATGTTAACAAATGCCCCTCCATTAGCAGCATCAATCATCTTCATTTCTATAGAGAGTAACCCCTTATAGAAATATTAAATAAGTGATTATTTAGTTAGGCCATGTTGTGGGCAACTTACACACAACTTCTTATATCGCTCCCAGTAGTCATAAGGTGATTCGGTCTCCTTTTGTTATATTTTGGCAATATATCTTCTTAATTCAACTGCCCGAGCTGCTGCGAAGAACTTGTCAAGAAACAAACGAAACATATCACATCATGTATTAATAGATCCTAAAGGTAAACAAAATAGCCATTCTCTAGCAGAGTCAGCTAACAAAAAAGGAAAAGCTTGAAGTTTAATTTGACCCTCAATTACTCCCTGAGGTTTCATGCTTAAGCAAACCATGTGGAACTCCTTAATATAAGTGTGGAGGTTCTCGTTTTTCAAACCGTGAAAAGCAGGCAATAAATGAATTAAGCCCGACTTTAATTCAAATGATGTTCCTCCCATCAAATAAGTTATACACAACATTTGTTGCTCATCCAATGCCGCAGCACGTTATCGAACGGTTTGATTCACCATTTCTTCTGGTTCACTGAGTATATTGTCTATTGCTTCTATGTAAGATAGTGTTTCTTATTCGTCCTCTCTCACATGCAGTTGTTTTTCGCGTCGAGTAGCTTATTTTTGTAGCATTCGAGCTAATTTCTCGATTTTCAGTTCAAACTCTAAGGTTCCCTGTTCTGACCTGGTCATAAGTAAAATAAATGAAAATTAGAATAATTTTCAGTCCCCGACAACAGCGCCAAAATTTGATGGGAGTTGAAACCATAAAATATAATTTCCCACGCTCTAACTTAATTAAATAAAAGTATAGAGTAGTAGGGCCGATCCCACAGAGACTAAGATTCCTAATATTCTTATTTACGTGACCAGATTTCTAAGTCTAGGCAACTATCGTGCCCCCGACCTGTGCGTGCAGAATTGTAAAATAAAGAAAATGGGGGAGTTTAGTTTATAAAGAAAATAAATTAAACAAATATAAATAAAATAACAACATAATTATGATTTCAAAATAAAGTTAAGGAAATTAAATCAAATTGGTAAATCAATATGTGAATGCTTAGCCTCAACCTCGGTACACTCCGAAATCAAACCAATCCTTAAAAGTAGATTTTCCTTTCCAAACGATAAGTTGGTTATAACGATTAAGGATGCCCTGATCGCCAAATTTTCCTTGTGTAGTTGGTTCCGGTATGACCTGCAAACCAACCATTACTGATTATCTAACCACGTAACGCGTGTCCGCAATTTAAGATCTCAGCAACTTAGCGATATAGAAAAGTCCAACTCGAATTAACGGCCTCAACCGCGTGGGTCATTTAAATTCGATCACTATCTCCCTTGATGGAATCCAACTAGCTTTTTCCAATTGAACACACCAATTTGTTCGTGAGAATTCGAACTCGGCAGACGACCTTCTCGTTTTCCCAACTATACGCCAAACAATTCTAATCCAACGTGTGCTTTTTGAATTAAAATTGAATTAAATTTAAGGGATGATTGTGACTATCTCATACATCGGAGAAATAGCGAATATCGTGTTGAAAAGGTTTTTAGTTTTGGTTTATATCTCACGATTCTTTGTCAAATGACAATCGAGCTAAAGCTAAAAGGAAATTAGTTGAGCATGAAATTAATCATACTTAATTGGGATTTAAAAGTGGATTTAAATGGAATGGTGATAGGTGAAAAGGAGAAAGGGCTTACAAAGCTATGAAACCAAAAGTAAGAAAAAGAAATGAAATGGCAGAATGGTTTTCCTAATGCTACAAAGGAATGGAAAAAGATGAGAGAAAACAAATTATATTTTATTCACTCTCAAGTGTTTCTCAAAGTCACCATAAAAGGTATTTATATACATTTCATATGCTAATTCTAGCTTAATTCATCTAACAACCAACCATATAAAATCAGATTTTATATCAAATTTTTTTTTAAATCTAGCTTTTACAAAGTTAAATAAAAAAATTTTGATCAGACATAAATTCCTCAAAATTTTCAATTCGGCCCCCTTTTATTGCTTGTGCTCTAATTTAGCCCAATTTGCTTGCTAACTCGAATTTCGATACTCCAACTGCATACCTAATAAAATTAAACAAAAATCACAGACTCAGTAGCAAAAATTAGCAAATTTGGGTGTGTTAAACATAAAAATTCAACTTGTCATGAGATTTAATGTTTCCATGGACTTTATTGATAGGTTACCCAAATCTTGGGGTAAATCTATATTTTTAGTCGTGGTGCACCAATTTTCAAAGTATGCCCATTTCCTTCTAATTACACACTATTATGCAATCGTTCCAATGCAAGTATTTTTTGAATACATTGTTTGTTTACATGGCTTACCTGAGACTCTTACTTATAATAAATATACAGTATTTACTAGTGCATTATTGAAGGAGCTTTTCCATTTGAATGGAACCAAACTTCAATTTTCCATTCTTACCACCCTGAGACAGATGGGTAGACAAAGGCAGTCAACCGTACAGTGAAAATGTATCTTCAATGTTTTGTGGGAGATTTTTCAAAGGGATAGGTGGCATGGGTACCGTGGGCTGAATATTTTTATAATAATTTTTTCCACTCTGCACTACAAAAAACTTCCTTCCAAGTTATCTATGGCCGTGATCCATCTCATTTGTTGTCTTATGAGGCAGGTTCATCCAATGTCGAGGCTATTGACACTGCATTGATGGACACGGATAAGGCTTTGCACGAAATTAGAGACAAACTGCTTCAAACGCAACAATGCATAGAGACTTATTAGGGTCATAGATATATGACATTTTATGTGGATGACTTGGTTTCGCTTCAGTTGTATTGACATCGTCAACGTTCTTTTGGGCCCTCGAGTTTTCATAAGTTGTCTCCTCATTCTATGATCCTTTTTTAATTATTTATAAGATTAGTTTTATGGCATATGAATTACAATTATCTTCGGACAATAAAATTCATAATATTTTTCATATTTCTTTATTGAGTGCTTTTAAATGTGATAACCCTCCAACATCATATAGACTTCCACCGATAAAATATGGTTGTATTGTTCATACTCCTGCTTCTATTATTCAAACTCATCTTAATCGTAGTCGACAAGAGCTCTTAGTTCAATGAATTGATTTGCCTAGTTCTGATGCTACTTGGAAAGATTTGGATCAATTTCGTGCGACTTATCTTGACTTTGAGCTTTCTTTCTACAAAAGAGAAGTAATCTTGTGGACGCCTTTATAGACCACACATATAAGAGAAAAAAGGAGTTAGTTTAATCCTTAAAAGTGAAATTATTTGCTTCTTATTTTATGTTACTTTTACTTTATATTCAATTTATTTTATGCTATTTTTAATTAAATTGTTTTATACCCTTCAAAAAGCATATTTTTATTTACATGTAACTAGTCCTATTTAAGGACCTATTGGAGAATAAAAACAAAGTAAAAATTTCTACTTTTCTAGAGATCTAGATCTCTCTCATCGAGTCATAAGGGTGCTTGAGAACAGTGATAAAGGAAAGACAATCACTTACAACATTCCTGTAAATCACCCAATTACTTGATCCTAATCCCATGTTCTCAACACACCCATCCCAAATTCATTTCTCCAATTTCTCTCCCTCCATAAAATAAAAACATTTATGGTGCTTGAGAACTGCAATAACCTTGCACCACTTTTAAATGAACTCCAAAGCAAGCTTCCTCTGCTTGTCCCATTTCTCACCAACGCTTTCGTCCCATTAAAATTTAAATATAAGGAAAACGAGCCAGGACATATTCACTTCATTTATAAAAGAAAAAGGATAAATCACATTCAATAGCAGAAACATCGTATAGCGGAATGTGAAAAAATAAATTCAAAAGCTTTGCAGACTTTCTGCTCATGTACAATATGTATATATTTGACGACTACTTTACCATGGTCAAAATTTGTAGTTATAACCCTGTACTGCTAAACTAATTAATTTGTCAGAGGGGGCCTACTTCTATTCCACTCCCATATAACTTTGTATTGGCATACCGAATCTTCATCCTTCAGACCATCATCATCCTCGGGTAGAAACACCCTTCTAAAGACGGCAATCTGTGAAGCAAATCCCGGTTCCAGATCAACAGCACCACCAACCCCACTGAATCCAACCCTATACTTGTGTCTAACAGCTAATTCAGATGCCCAGTGTTGAAACTGATCTCTTGTCCACTCAAACTTGTGGTCATGGTTGCGAAATTTACATGATTGTGACTGAATCTTCTCCTCCGGATCATCTTCATGGCTTGTTAGATTGGATTTCTGGAGTACAACATTGTACTCATAGTTGGGAGTTGAAACAATAAGAATCCTTGGACGAAAAGAACTGAGCACAATATCACCAAACAGACTGGCCTGCTCCTCTTCCATGTGTTCAATCACCTATTTATTTTAAAAATGTAAGCTGCAATCAAGAACAATAGAAAGCAAACTGCATTCTTTTTATTGTTAACATCAACATGATATGATTAGCTTTCAACACTAAAGTACAAAATATACCCCGGATGCTGTTCAGACTACTTTTTCAATCAACCCAATAGAAAACCTTGGATAAGTTACAAATTTTCATTTTTCATAAAATCTATTATTCTTTTAAACCCAAGAAGTTGGAACTAGTGGCCATTCCGTTTGTATTCAAGGATCACATAAGCAGTGTGCTGCACCAATCTTATACACCAAACATTAGGACCTAAAGGATTTTGTCCCAGTAGTTACACCCATGACTTATGATTAATTACAAGGGCCAAAGAGCTTCAATATATAAGCAAATGTGCATGTAAACATGCATATATCTCTTCATATATAAAATAATAGAAATATATCACAAGTAAATATACATAAAAATATATATAGGTTATGAAATTTTCTGAATAGTCCTATCAAGAAAAACCTACGGTCAAATTTTCAAAAGTTAGGCACAACCAATAATGTGGCACAAGAAGAATTATTTAAGGTTTCCTATAAATATCCTCATCCTGAATGGAACCACTTTTAAGAAATCAGCAATCAAATTTACACTGTGCTTTCCATAGTCTATTACTTGGTTTTTTGGCAACAATGAAAGAGAATACTTTCTACAGTCAGTTCATTACTTGGTCTTCTAACAACAATGTAAGGGAATACGTAGGCAATGGCACAATGATTTCTTTTCATTCCTTTCCTTCGGCCAATTTAAGTATCATGTCCCTTTGGTATTCATCTTCCCAACAAGTATCCACATTTATGGTGTTCAATATCTATTTCAAACATTTTTAAAGCTCTTCACCATTTAATATGTTGTTCTACTAGTGTTGCCAAGTCTTGTGCACTCTAGGCACTAAACCATTATATTGCTTGAGGCATAAGGCATAAAGAAGTGTTTCCCTAAGTAAGACGCTGTATATGCATGTATTCTAATATATGTCTATGTAGATATAATATAAGATTACAAGAAATAATTTTGATAACAACTCAAAGCAACAGTCCAATTTATCCTAAAATATGCAAAAAAAAATTCTTTTGTTGGATAATATGCATGATTTGTTCATGGTCCCCCACGTTGTTGGATACTCAAATATAGAGTTTGGAATCCCCCTTTTTTAGTATTAAAGGTAGAATTACCGAAAGAAGATACTAAAAAGATTGTCAATCAGACTGATTTTTGCAACTAACGCCTGACATAAAAGCAAGCCTAAATGCACCAAGCGTGCACCCAATCAAATGTACCCTATCCGAAACAGAATGAGACACTTTGGTTGTCCACCAAGGCACAACAACTAGGTATATATATTAACAACACTAGAGTCTACATAACCTAACATAGTCAAAATTTAAGAGCAATTCATAAAACTAAGAAAATATATTATGAACTCCAGAATTTCTTGTTATAGGTAAGACGTATGTTTTAGTCAATCTTGTTAGTACAGAACAAATATGTGAAATGGGTAATGCAGTGACACGGCTGACAATATTAGCTTTTACATGGAAAATAAACCTATCAAATCTGACAAGAAGTAAAAAACATCTAACCAATCCAAATCCAAACTTGATCCAACTTGATTTAACCC
>CM025150.1:21440010-21461324 GCA_013467495.1 Gossypium gossypioides
CCTTCACTTTTAAGTTCTATAGCTATTTGATACCTTTAGCTTATAGAACACAACTTTTACGCTTTACGCGATTTAGCCCTTTTTACTGAATTAAACACTTAAACAATAAAATTTCTTAACGAAAATTTCACACAACTCTAATATCATGCTGTAAATATTAAAATAATAAAATAAATTTTACGATATCAGATTTGTGGTTCCAAAACCACTGTTTTGATTTAGCTAAAACCGCGTTGTTACAAATACAAAATTGTATAATTAATTAATAAACAACATTTAATGTTGATTTGTATTATTAACACTCTAAAAATATGATTGAACACGAATACATTAAATATTCAAAATGGATGATAAATCCTTTGAAAGGATGATACCCAAGTAAGTATTCATAACTGTTAAAATTTGTGATATGTTGGCTATGTTTGTGTGATATATTGTTGGATAAAATATTACGTAAACGTTCCAATACTCATGCCATGTGATTTTACGGTAATGTCTGAATAAGTGAAAACTTGACATCATGATAAATCATGAATATGGTGTTTTGTTTGATAAGCATGAAAATAAGCATGCCCATTGTATCACTTCTGTTAATAAAGATTCTGATTCGCATGTTAAGCATTCCCACTGAAATATCTGTATCTGTATGTCATATCACATGCATGAGGTTGGGATAGTATTGAA
Source organism: Gossypium gossypioides (assembly GCA_013467495.1). Classification (NCBI taxonomy): domain Eukaryota; kingdom Viridiplantae; phylum Streptophyta; class Magnoliopsida; order Malvales; family Malvaceae; genus Gossypium; species Gossypium gossypioides. The sequence continues at coordinate 21,440,695 of CM025150.1, forward strand.
AGGAGGATTATTCTGGCAGTTTAATGATCTGCATATTCTAGTGGTTAAACCATATTTTTTTGGTAGCTTGTCTGCAATATTTGGTGGCTTGTCTACATTATGGTGTGTTATTGGATGGACGAGTTATGGGGAACTCTTTTATGGTGTGTAGCGGAGTTGGGCAGGAATATTTTCTAAAAAACCTTGCATTGATTTCTGAAAAGCTCTACATTTACATCCTTATGCATACAATTATCTATGATATTGTGTTGATCTATAAATTCTGCTATGCTTATGAAATATATGTCTTAAATTCTATTGCTATTTAAGTTAGTACTTAGACTAGGCTTTAATAACTCCCCCTTAGTTTCCTGAAATTTTAGATAATCCCGAGGTTGGACATGGACGCCGCTAATGGAGGAGTACTCGGATGAATTTCGAATAAACATTTTTGTAACGCCTTAAAATTTGAATGCTTGAGTGTTGGATTCTGTCGTAATTGAGTCTCTGTAACTGTGGTTCCGTACTCTACTTATGTGATCGATGTTAGGAGTTCGAGTTTTATTTTTAGAAGTTTTGCTATTTTATTCTAAGCAACCTCAAATCCTTGAACTTCATAATTAAGTTTAATACAGTGTAAACTTGTGTCAAGAATGAGCCTGTTGGTTCACTAGTTAAGCATCTGTATTCTGTTTGGTCTTGTGTTCGAGCCCCGAAGTATGTGATAGGAAATATTTTTGCTAAATGCTAGGAATCTGGTTCATGGTTAACTTAATTTATTGTCTCTATCGATGTTATTGTCTTTTGTTTTTCTTATTTTTCCCATTTTCTTTTCATTTTCTTTTGCTTGCTTCTATAAATTGTTACTAGGTTAATTGGGAGTTCTTCGTTGCTCATTGCGTCAATTGCACGGTTGTTGTGCGCAGATATTACAAAAGACGTTCCTTTATCGCACTAGATCAAATTTTCTCTTTTACGTGTAAGGTTTCGAAATACTTTTATGTTGGTCATACTCCGAAACTATAGCAGGTGCATACTGAAAACTTGAGTTTTTACGAATTTTAGACGCCAAAAAAATGGCTGTTGATGCCACACGGCCGTGCGCCAGGCCATGCGGTAGGCCGTGTGGTTGGTCGTGTAACTCACTGTCTTCAAAAAATAAACCACACGGGCAAGGGACACGGGCGTGTGTCAAGGCCGTGTAACTCATTGAGTACAAGATAAGGATCACACGGGTTAGGGTCACGTGCATGTGTCCAGGCCATGTGACTCCCTGTTTGCAATTTAGGGCCACACGGGCTGACAACACAGGCGTATGTTAAGCCCTCTGGGACATACGTGTAGGTACACGGGTGTGTGCCAGGCTGTGTAGGGTTATCCGGGCATACGGGCTAGATCTGAAATTTATTTCTAAGGCCGTAAGTGTTGCCTAACGTGAACGTCAACTTTCTGTAGTGCATTGATGACCTGTATTAGACTGCATGTGTTGCTATCTGATAATCTAAAACTGAATTGTGAGTATATAAATGGATACTGAATATTATGACTGTTGATAACGTTGATCTGTACCATCTGAATATGAATTGATCTGAATGACTACATGTACATTTTGACATCTGTGATTTACATTTGCATTGGGCGAGAATTGTGAAAAGAAAGAAGTGATCTGTTCTAATTTAGCGGCTAGGCTACAATCTATATGTAATCTAGCACTTTAGTGCAACTTTGATCTAGCAGCTAGTCTACAATTACTTAAAGGTGTTGAATCGACACTATATGGTGTGTAGGCCTGGAGGGGTTTTAAACTCCCCTATAGGTGTGTTAGGGTGGTCGGAGATGGTGTGTAGCAAATGGGGGTAGGAATCACTGTGTTTGTTTCTAATATGTTTTGTACCTGAACTGAACTCGTACTGTTATTCAATTGATGTGTAACATTGTACTGGAAAGTCTCTGATTCTGAATAGAGTTTAAACTTAGGAATTTATCAATATACTGTGCTTCTAGTTAAATCTATATTGGATATATATATCGAGTTCTCTACTCATTTCTTTGATAACTAAATTTCAGGTAACTCACAGTCTTGATTGGGCCAGTGTTGTGGGAGCTCGGTCCAACTGCTTAATCATCTCTCTTATTTATATTAGTTAGTAGTTCAATATTCTTTTATATTATGGCTTTCCAAGATTGTTGGTTTTCAACTGAAGTTTATGGTTGTTCAATTTGTCAGATGGTTTTAATTATGTTATAGAAGTCGGTTTTCTTAGTAACATTGATGTAACTCCTTGAACTTGGCTTTGATGCCTAGGCTGAGTTTAGGGTGTTACAATTTTATACTGTTATTTTGGCATTTGGACTATTATTATTATTATTTTTAGAACTATGGCATTGGATATTACTTTGGGAACTTTTGGTTAATTTCTGCATGACTTAAGTTAAAAAGAATTTTTACAATAATGCATAGTTTTGACGCGAAAAACTGATTTTCCAACAAAAATACTATTTCCATAAAAATGACTCTATTTTCAACTAAAAATTACTTTTTTACAAGACTTGAATTTATTTTATCCAAATAGGCGATGTTTTATTGGGATAAACTAAATAATGATTTTTAGCAAAAAGTATAATTTTTATCAAATTCAGCTGCGATATTTTGAAATCAAGGCATTTTCTTCAAATGTTCAAATATAGTATTTTTTTTAAAATATTCAATTTTTGGTGTTATAACTCCAAAGTAGTTAAACAAGATTATTCTTAGTTTCCTCAAATAAATAAAAAATATTACGATTTCTAAGAAAGAATTAAATCATTTTTCCGTGCCAACTCAATGGCCAATGTAATCTTCGAGATTCGGCCATAACGTTTAGGCCAAATTTAGGAGGTTACATTTAGTGGTATCAGAGCCTGGTTCAAAATTGGACTGTGCTTTTTTTAAGTTTGCATGCATATTTTAATAAGGGATATTTTGGGGGAAAAATCCTACCACAATTGAAACTTATTTTTACAAAAGTTGTGTTTTCTTCAAAAATCTGAAACTTCGAAGTCTGTCCAATATACGTACTTATTATATATTGAAACTATAGGCTGTGAAACTATAGACTGTGAAACTGTAGATAATGAAACTTAACTAAACTATTAGACTAAAAACATTCAAGATTGATAATGAAAACTCGTTTTTAAATTATCAAATAATCGCGTAAAACTTAGGAAATAGATAGCAAAATGAACACTCGTGGAGTACGAACCGGGGGTATGAGAACTCGTAGAGTGCAAGGTCATGGGACCTATGTTGATTCGTCTGCTTCTTAAGTGTGCACTCTCGAGCTAGTAGCTGAGCATGTCAAGCAAGCACCTACTGTTGATGAGAGCCATCATGAGCCTACTAACGATGTTATATCATAGGCCATGCTTAGGGTGCTATAGCAAGTGGCTGGAGCCTAATCTGGGTCGAGTAGTCGTGGGACTATCGCTGAGAGGCTTTGATCTAATGGAGCCAAGTTGTTTAAGGGCATTGTTGGGATGACCCCTACCATAGTTGACTATTGATTGGAGGCTATAGAGAGAATTTTGGATGATCTAGAGTGTACCCCCAAGCAGAAATTAAAGGGTATTGTATCACTGCTAAAAAATAAGGTTTACTAAGTTAGATTCCATCAATGGAGCTAGTGATCAAATTTAAATGACCCACGCGGTTGAGGTCATTGATTTGAGTTGGGCTTTTTAGAATGCAAGGCTGTCAAAATCTTAAATTGCGAACGCGTGTATCACGGTTAGACATTCCTCAAGGGTTGGTTTCCAGGTCGTATTGGAACCGACTACACAAGGAAAAGTTGGAAGTCGAGAAATTCTTGGTCGCTATAACCAGCTTATCGCTTGGAAGGGGAAATCCATTTTTCAAGGATCGGTTCATGTTCAGAGTATACCGTGGCTAAAGCTAAGCTTTAATATATACTTAATTTACCAATTAAATTTATTTCACTTTACTTACTTTACAATCACAATTTATTATCTTTATAAACTAAACCCCATTTTTATTTATTTATATTACAGCTCCGCACATTCAAGTCGAGGGCACGATAGCTGCCTAGACTCAGAAATTTAGCCACCAAAAATAGGAAAATTAGGAATCAAAATCCCTGTGGGATCGACCCTACTACTATATATTACTATTTAGTATTATTTTGTTGTAGGAATTTATATTTGGTGGTTTCAATGCCCATCAAATTTTACCGTCGTTGCTGGGGATTGGAAATAATTTTCTAATTTTCATGTGATTTCTTTATGACTAGGTCAAAACTAGGGGCTCTGGGATTTGAACCAGAAATAGAGAAGTTGGCTTGAACACTGTGAAAAAAAGCTATTCGGCACTATAAACGACCACAACCCGACTTCAAAACAGGATCGTATATGGAAGATATCTTTTCATTCGATGAACTAGACGGAATGGCAGATCAAACTATACACCAACTTGCAGTAGCACAGGATGAACAACAACCACTATGCATAACTTATCCGGTGGGAGGAACGCCATTCGAGTTGAAATCTGGCTTAATTCATCTTTTGTCGACCTTTCGCAGATTGCAAAATTAAAATCCGCATACCCATCTTAAAGAATTTCATATGGTTTGCACAAGCATGAAACCTCAAGGAGTGACCAAAGATGAAATTAAACTTCGTGCTTTTCCTTTCTCGTTAGCCTAGTCTACTAGAGAGTGGTTATTTTATTTACCTCATTGTTTAATTAATACATGGTCTGATATGTCTCGTTTAGTTCTTGACATATTTTTTCAGGTAGCTCAGGTGGCTGAATTAAGACGAGACATTGTAGGAATTCATTTTTTCTATTGATTTCATTGTGTTAGATTGTGAAGCTGACAAATATGTGCCTTTTATTCTGCGTATACCTTTTCTTGCAATAGGTAGGACTGTGATTGATGTTCAAAAGGGAGAATTAACTATGAGGGTGAACGATCAACATATCACTTTTAATGTTTCCATGGTTCTAAAATGTGTTAATGATATTGAAGAGTGTCATGCTGTCAATTTGTTAGATTCTGTTGTCAAAGAAGAATTTGAAAAAGGATACCATGACAAATAGCATAATGAAACCAAGCTAATTGTCGGTCGATTTGGAAAGAGGTTTGACACACTAGATTTATCTGTTCAAACTTTCAGCCCTTTTAAATCATCCATAAAAGAACCACCCACCTTGGAGTTGAAACCTCTACCTTCACAGTTATAGTACGCTTATTTAGGAAAGGATAACATCTGTCTGTGGTCGTGTCTACTGAGCTGACTTATGAACAAGAGGTTAAGTTGTTAAATGTGCTTAAGAAATTCAAAAAGGCATTAGGATGGACATTCGTAGACATTACAGGAACCAGCCCTACACTCTACATGCACACAATTCTGGTAGAAGATTACCATCGCAATTCTATTGAACAGCAAAGGAGGTTGAACCCCATTATGAAAGAGGTAGTGAAGAAAAAGATAATCAAATGGTTGGATGTTAGCATTATCTACCCAATCTTTGATAGCTTTTGGGTGAGTCCAGTCTAATGTGTGCCAAAGAAGGGAGGTGTCACTGTCGCGTGTGAGTATGTAATGCAAATGTACAAGTACACACGTCGAGTCAAGTAATAAAGTGATAAGTGAGATCGTCTCCACATGGATCGGAATAGGTAAAAATATGGTTGATTTATTACTATAAACTATACGAATTAGGCTTATAGCAAAGTAAACAAAATAATGATTTGAAGTGAAGTATTAATGTATGAAATATAAAATCAAGTAATGAATAAAATGCTGTGGTAATTCTATGAGACAAAATAATGAGGATTGAAGCTGTTGAGCGGGAAGGTTGGAATTACTTGGATTATACATTAATAACATAATAATGTCATGCCAAAATATTGACCAAATTACTCTTTAGAGTAAAACTATTGCATTTCGCTTCTTTCGAGAGCTAGAATTAAAGCTATCATTCTAAGTTTTTGTATGTCTACAAGTTTCATGAACAATACCTAACAATATTCTTCCTTACTCTGTACAGATCACAACTTTATGTCTAGAGTGCTACGAGTATTCGCTCGAGTACTTGCTCGTATCATTCGATTATGATCCAACTTATTTAACCTTTTTAGAATTAAATCAAGTCTAAGGATATACCATGCATTCATCTATGTCTAGATCTAGCATGCATATATTTAAAATAATCAAAACTGAATAAAATAGTTTATCTACTCAAAATATCACCATGATCATCAATATATCAAGATGGATATAGTAATTCCAACCCAAATGAAATTAGCTCAAGGGTTGGGATTTAAAATCCAAAATTAGAATAACATTCAACATCATCATTAACAGTTTAGAAATCACAGAAATTAATTAATAGAATGAAGGTCGAACTACAGGAAGCTTTTGCCACTCTAGCTTTCACTTCGACGTAGATAAATTGTGCAGGACCCAAGGCTGATTGCTCATCCCTTTCCTTGCGTCTCTACTCTCCTCTTAAGCTACTACCCTCTCCCTTTTCTTTGGAATTTTTCACGAGTTTTTCTAGAGAGAAAACTACTCTCCAAATCCCCCTCCGAAATCCTTTTTTTTTCTTTCTTTCTTTTCTCTTTCCTCTTCTATAAGGTAGGTCCCCCCCTTTCAGCACACACTTTTCTCCCTCTTTTCAGGTGGATTTATCTGGTACATGTCCAGCTGGCTGGGAGTAACGAGAACTGAGTGTTGCGTAAGCATTTTTCTGGAATTACCATGACATTTATGTTGGCAATCCATCCAACCTTGTAACAACCTATTTTTTAGTGGTGTCAAAAATAGTGGTTTCAAGGCCACAAATCCGACGAGTAAGTCCGTAAATATTATCACTTAATATTTACGAGTTGAATATAGTGTAATGATAAAATTTGATTTAATGATTTATGCTATTTGAACGAATAAATAGGTTCAAGTGTTATGACCTAAAAGTCAAGTGATTTTAGAAAATGAGGTATTGGGACCTCATTTCTATAAACCGAGTCACAAATATTTTACTAAATATTTACGGAGTGTTACTAAGGTCGTATTAAAATTTGGTTAATAAATTTTAACGTTTAAATGGTTAATTAGATGAAAAGGACAAAATCGTAAACGATGCAAAAGTTGAATTCTATTAGATGAAGGTGTTAAATACTTAAATTTATAAAGTCGTAAGGTTTTATGTGGCAAATATACCAAAATCAATTGGTATAAGCGGTTGGTGGATTAACTTTTAACTAATTATATGTTATTATTAAGAAAATAATGTTAAGTTAAAATAATGATAATAAAACAAAAGCCAACATTTGTAATTTCCTTTATGTTCTTCTTCTTCCCCATAACTGAAACCTCCATGGAAGGATAAAGAGCATTTGGTCAAGTATAGTTCCATTGCATGTGAGTGTTTTTCATTCTATTTTTAATGATTTTTATGTTTTTGTTATCGTATTAGTTTAATCTAGCTAGCCCGGGGGTCAATTTGTAAAGTTGTTAAAAGTTTAAAGATTTACCATGATAGATTTAACATGTTTTTTGAACTTAGATGATGGATTATTAAATTTGGTTGCTAAATAAATAAGTTTTATTAAGTGATTTTTGATAATTTTAATGTTTAAGGATTAAATTGTAAAAATAGTAAAATTTAAGGTAAGTATTGTGAAATGATGATAAAAATGGGCTGATTATGAACCTTATGAAAATTGGCTAGCATTAATTTTAACTAAAAATTGTAAATTTGCAAGTTTCGGGTTTAGGGAGTAAATTGTGTAAAAGGTAAAATATTGGGATAAATTGGTAAAATGATTATGGAAGGACTTAATTGTATTAGACATATTATTTAAGTGCTAGAATTGTATTAATTGAATGAAAAATTATTATTTAGGTGCATAAACGAATCAAATAGATCTAAATAGAGGAAAAACTAATGTGTCGGATTAGTTGTCGGCCTTGTTTTACAACTGTAATTGTCGAGGTAAGTTCGTAGGTATAGAATTGTACATATCTATATATACATAATGTTACTGCTGATTTATGAATGTATATATATATATGATGTTTAATATGTGAGTTGGAAATCGAAATATTACAACTGAATATAAGGTGAGAAAGGATTTGTTTGAAAACTATTGAATATTTATGAAATATGATATAAGTGATTTAGAAATGATTATGAATTGTTGCAGCATGTGTATTGAGAAATATGGAAGTGCCTCTGATTCTTGAAAGTTATAATTTTGTTAAAATGCCCGTTTGGACATAATAAAAGATTAGGATACAATTGTCATGCCAATAGGGTAGTATGCGCGCTTGTACGGGATTTGCACTTCGGTGCCTCTGTTTGCAATTCGATGTCCCTATTCACACTACGGTGCCCCTATTTGTACATTTGTGCCTCTGTTTGCACTTCGGTGCTCTTGTTATGCATCTATGATGCCTCTGGTGTGGTGTAGTTACCCAAGTATCTGAGTCAAGTTACTAGTTCATCAGGCTAAATGTGAATAAAAAATTACAAAATTATTTAAATGTAAAAGGCTAATGTATAGTCAAGATATTAGTAAATGTTAAATGTTCAATGAATTACTTGATCATATATGAGTATCATTATATTGAGGATTATTCAGTTAAAGATAGATGTTTATACACATATATGTATGAGTTTGGATTGAATTATGATATTATAGGAAGCATTTGATGAACTATTTTCAGTATTAATCCTATAAGTTCTTCGTAAATGAATAACATGTATGATTAATCTATTTATTTAGCTTTCACATTGTTTAACGAAAGTAAATGATTCTGGGATGTTATGTTTATATGAAAGTTTAAAACGAAAGATGAATTACAGAATGATTATATGTTAAATGTGTAAGTGTTATGGTAAGAAGAAACGTTTAAGTGAAATGATTATATGAAATGCTTATAAGGAAAAATATATACATGTATATGCAAGGCTACACCAATTATCCGTGAGAGGTATAGTGAATAGAAAATGAAAGTTAGCTTAAAATATAATAAAAATTATGCTTAGTTGTTTATTCTAATATGTTAGCAGTTAAGTTGCCTTTATACGAACTTACTAAGTATTATTGCTTACGTTAGTTATTTTCTTTTCCTGTAGATCATCAGAAGTTTCGATTTGGTTGGAAGCTCGTCGAAGACCTATCACACTATCCAGCAGTTAATTCAGTAGTTTTTGAGCATTTTTAGCTAAGGTTTATAATGGCATGTATAGGGTGGTTTATAATGGTGTTTTGATCATTATGTAAATGGTAGTTTGGTATGTTTGTGCCTTGATGTTTATGTATGGTTGTTGGACTTATAATACTTGTATAGGTAAGTCCTTTTGGTTACTTTTGATAACGGATATATATGGCATTTTGGTATAAGATGCTGGCTTGGAAATGGTCATTTATGATATGTATTAGGTACATAACAGAATGAGGTTTTATACATGGAATTAGGTATGTTAACATGTTTTGGTAACTTTTTTTGTTATAATTGTGGTGCCTTTGAATGACATATTGGTTAGTTTAGGGTTTTGAATTGGTATCTTTATGTATGCATGGATGATGGTTGGAACCCTTGAATGCGTGTTTAAATGATTTGAATGGTTATGCATGATATGGTTTTGAAATGTCTTGATTTTAGGTAATTTTGGGTTCACACGGCCTGAGACACGGGCGTGTGACTTAGCCGTGTGTGACATACGGCCTGGTGACACGGCCTTGTGTCATTTGAGGTTTTAAAAGGGTACAAGTCAGTGAGTTATAGAGCTTGGCACACGGGTGTGTGACACGACCGTGTGACCCTACTCAGAGAGTTACACGGGTGAGGACACGGGTTGGGACACAGCCGTGTGTCCTTTGTTTGAATGTTACATGGCCTTGGGGTGATTCCACATGGCCTGGCCATACGACCGTGTGACCCTATTTTTCATTTTTGGAACTTTTTCCTAAACTTTCCAGTTTGTTTCAAATTAGTCTCGAACTGCTCCTAAACTATTTCTAGGGCCTCAAAGGCTCGAATTGGGGAAGAAATGTTTATGAGTGATTGTTTTATTATATATTTAGTTTATTTATAGGTTATGATTTTGTATGGTTTTTGGTTGATCGGTAATAATCTGTAACTCTAATTCGGCAAATGAGACGGGTTAGGGGTGTTACAAACCTTTTGCCATGGCAATATTTCACTTCCTTCATTCTCTTATTCCTTTTTTTTCTTTTCTTCATCCTTCCTACACTTGCCTGATACAACAACCAATTCCCTTCTTCCCAATAGTAAAAGTAACATGAAATGACATTTAAGGCACAATCCAAGCATTATTATGCAATGTTCTAAAAATAACCTAAAAATGAAAATATATCTACTTAAGTACATATTTAATCAAGCTTAGAGGTTCGAAATATAACTCATTTTAAGATTTATCACACCCCCAAACCTGAGTTCTTGCTTGTCCTCGAGGAGAATATGTATGAATGCATGAATGCATGAATGCATGAATTTTCCGTAAATACACAATTGCCTCTTTACTGTTAAACCAAACGAAACATATTTTATACCTCCATTCTCAACAGTCTTATGTTTAAAAAGAATTAGTTCAAATTTTATATGCTTGTTTAGCATACGAAGTGCAGAAAATGTTAACTAAAAATACAAGTTCCTAAATATTCATGCAATTCTGACTATAGCAAGAACCTCCTAATGTACTTAGTTTATCTTTCCACTAAACTCAATTTTTCTTCTTATACTTATTTTGTCATTGCATTATGTAAAATTTTCTCTAGGGAATTCATATTGTCACATGATTTCTTTACTTGACAATCTCAATGGAGCATACACTAGATTGCCAAGTATTACATCACGCCACAATTTGAATGTAATTCACTCCTGAAGCTAAGGCTTTTGAATAAAAAGATGGATACATCAAACAACTACCCCCTTAGCTACTCAACCTACTACTACAGTGGAGTGCGCCAAACTATTTTTTTTTGTTTTTTTAATCACTCTTATTTGATCTTGCTTTTCTGATCAATAATACAATGGAGCAAACAGAGTATTATTGGCCTACTCAACAATTTCAAACATTGGAGTGCTTTATAGTGTCTTTTTAAATTTTATTTCATTTACCCTAAGCTCTGTCGTGGTATTTATTATTACATAATGTTAATTTATTGATATTAGTTTTAAGGCTTCAAGAAACCTACTATAGACTAATTGCAATTATACTTAGGTCATCTACTTTTAGACATCAATTTTCACACGACTATCCTAAGCTAAACATACCTAATCAACTATCACAATTTTCACTGTTTGAAGAGTTATTATCCTCATCAAACATCATAGATAACAATATACTTCTCATGGTCTAACAGTCATTTAGCATTTGTATATCATGGAAAAATGAGCGGAAAAATGAGCGAAAAAATGATCTAATGTTCAAACAAAATATCTCATGCATGAAATATGTGCAACACACCCCCAAACCTAAGGGATGCATTATCTTTAATGCATGATCAGATAGAAAATTTCACTTGTGCAAAAATAAATAGATATGTAGAAAATGCAATGAAAACAATTATGAATGCATGAAAAACACATATAAAAATGAAAAAAATATGCAAATGAAAAGTAAAACAAAAGCTTTGAAAGGACTGTGTTACTTTTGTTGGATTGGGTAGATTTCCTAGTAGCGTGCTTGTAACGCTGCTTTCATTTGAGTAGATTGATTGGCACCTCGTCTTCATCATCATCTGATTTTGTGAGATCATCAATCAGTTGATTAATCTCACAATCTTGCTCCAATATGGGTGCAGTGGTTTGATGTGCGGTAGCAGGTTCTTATGGTGCAGAAGTTTTATTCATGTTATCTCTTTCCTTATCTGAATCAATGTTCACCGATTCTATTTTCTCTTCTCCTCATTTGTTTCTTTGTTATTTTTTTCTACAGTGGCTGGATGTGTGGTAGTGTTCGTCACAGCGACTTCAACTTCATACTCATCTTCATCCTCTAGATCTGATAACAAATTTTGAGAAAAGTAGGGAATGCAGGCATGGGCCTAGTAAAGTTTTTCTAAAGAGATTTCTTGATGGAATTATCCCTCCTTCTGACATAGCCCCAAAATAAAGCCATTTCATCTTGAGCCCTTCTTAGATCAGTAGCTGTCCTCAGTTGTTACTTCTCCATCAAACAAAACTGTTGTTTCAACATCTCAAGAGCACCGAGCACTTGCTTCTCGAAATCATTGTGAGATGTGGATGGAGTGGCATGGGTACCAATAGGTGGAGAAGAGGTTGATGTAGAGCCAAGATGCCGTGGCACTTCTTCCCCTAAAAATTTCATGGCAATTTGTTTAGTGATGGCTCATTGTTAGGGATTTTGATCTTATTGGCTTGGATATGGACATTGACCCGATGACAAAGTGCAGAAATGAGAGATGGAAAATTCAGGGTGCCTGCATTCTTTTGTGCGCAACGATGAACTACTCTAAAAATAATTTTTCCAACATTTATCTTTCTTCCAGTCATAATAAAGTGCAATAATAACATGTGCTCCATTGAAATAGTAGAGTTATGAGTTTAAGGGCTCAGGCGAGATTTAAGAAAATGGTATTGTACCCTACAATGAGGCTTCAAAGAAACACGGTCGATAGTGTAGTAGTATGAAGCTTCAAAGAAACACGGTCGATGGTGTAGTAGTCATTTCGAGAAACTATCCATTTGGTCCCTTTCACACATAAATCTACAAGAACTTGATTGGGTCCTTCTACTATTATTGTCTTGACAAATTGAGAATGTTCATCAGGGCCTTTAGGTAAACCATATTGTGTGTTGATGGAGTATTCATCGACTAACACCGAAGAATCGCGTACATAGATGAAAGCAATATCTGGAGAGGTTAAATGGGCATAAAATTCCTTAACAACTTTTGTGAAGAGTTGCTAATAACTCTTGAAAAGAGTTATATTTCAAGCCTTTAGTTTGAATTAATTATTTGTAATTAAGTAAATATGTTTGCATTTTTAGGATTTTTTAGAACATTGCATAACAAAGCTTGGATTGTGCTATAAATGTCATTATTTTGTTACCGGGGAAGAAAGGTCTTGGTTATTGCTGGCAGTAGGTGCAGGATGAAGAAGAGAAGAGAGAAAGGAGAAAGAAAATGAAGGAAGTGAAATATTGCCATGGCAAAATGTTGGTTAGATTGCCAACAAGAATGCCATGGTAATTCTAGGAAGATGATGCAGTACTCAGTCCACGTCATTCTCAGCCAACTATACTTGTACTAGATAAACCAGCCTGAAAAAGAGGAAGCAAATGGTGTGTTTTGAGAGGGAGAGACCTACCCTATAAAAGAGGAAAGAGAAAAAAAAGAGGGGACGAAGATTTTGGGGAGAGAGGAATTAGAGAGTTGTTTTTCTTTACATTGAATTCTCGTGGAAAATTTTAGAGAAAATAGAGGAGAGGGTAACAACTTACAGAGCAAAAAATCATAGACTCAAGGAAGGGGAAGAGAAATCTGCCTTGGGTTTTGCATCAAATTTCAATATTAAAGTGAAAGTTGGAGTAGCGAGAGCTTTCTACAGTTTTGCCTTTATTTTTTGATTTGAACTTTGTGATTTGTAAACTTGAATGATGATGTTGAACGGTTTTATTTTGGATTTGAATGTCCAATCCACGAGCTAAATCTTATTGGGTTGGAATTATTTGGGTGAAATTTTACTATCTTTAATACCCATGGTCTGATTTTTAGTAGATTACTATTTCATTCGATTTGTGATTATTTTAAATGCATGCATGCAAGCTCTAGACATAGATGATTGCATGGTATGTTATTAGATCTGATTTAATTCTGAAAAGATTAAATAAATTGGTTTATTATTGATTGGTACAGGCGAGTATTCGAAAGAATATTCGCAGCACTCTAGATGTAGAAGTTGTGATCTGTAAGGGGAAAGGAAGAATAGTCTAGATATCATTCTTGAGTTCTGTAGACATACAAAAACTCAGAATGATAGCTTAAAGTCTGGCTCTCGAAAGAAGCAAATTGGAGTAGTGAGTCCTTGAGCAGTAGAATGGTCAAGATTTTGCCATTGCATTATTATGATATAAAAATAAAACTTGAGTAATTCCAAACTTTATCATTCAACAATACAAATCCTCCCCATTTACTCTTTGAGAATTTCTATAGCATTTCAATTTCCCTAGCATTTTTTCATTCATAATTGATTTTATTAATCCATTGATTAATTCTCTTTATCAATTTTTCATCTGTTTCTTTTGCACTATTTAATTAGTCAAATTCATTGTAATAGCATAACCATTTTTTAATAAATTCCGATCCCTGTGGAGACGATACTCACTCATCACTTTATTACTTGATTCAACGTGTATACTTGCACATTCGCATTACACATTGACATTCGACAAGTTGTTGGTGTCGTTGCTAGGGATCGATAATATTGGTGAAAATTTGGTTTGTTATTACCTCTTTAATTTTGTTAGTTTAACTTAATTAGTTGTTTTGATTTTTATTTTTCAGGATTTTTGTTGGTGCATGAGTAGAGATATTTCTACACTTGAAGAATATTCTTTTGATCTAGAAATTAAAAGAAGAGCTATTACATCAAAATGGAAGGGATGTGGATATTCCTCAAATAATAGATGACAGATACAAACCCATTAGAGAACATTTAGTGCCTATCTTGGAATTGATTAAAAAATCCAAGAATTGTCAGGCTGCATATTCAAGCTCAACATTTTGAGTTAAAGCCGGTGATGTTTCAAATGTTACAAATTGTAGCGCAGTTTAGTGGATTGCCTACTAAAGATCCATGGTTGCACTTAAGACTCTTTTTGGAAGTCTGCAATTCGTTCAGACAGCAAGGTGTTCCTGAAGATGCCTTGAGACTGAAGTTATTCCCTTATTCATTGTGAGATCATGCTAGAGCATGGTTAAATGCATTGATGTTAGGTATGATGGCAACTTGGAATGAAATTTGTCAGAGGTTTCTGCTAAGATATAATCCTCTAAACATGAATGCCAAATTAAGGAATGATATTACTTCCTTTCGGTAATCTGAGGATGAAACATTATATGAAACATAGGAGCAATTCAAGGAGTTAATGAGAAAATTCCCACTACATGGTTTTCAACATTAGACGCAAATGGAAATGTTTTTACAATGGATTGAATGCTTATACAAGGATGGTGGTTGACACATCTACCAATGGGACTTTGCTCAATAAATCTTATAATGAGGCATATTAAATTTTAGAGAGGATAGCAAACAATGATTATTAATACCCTACTACAAGAGTAAGGATTGGCAGAAGAGTTATTGGAGCAATGGAACTTGATGTGATTACTTCCCTAATAGCTCAAGTATCATCTTTAACGAATATGATTAAAACATTGAAAAGACCATCTGCAATGCAGGAAATGAAAGCAGTTGAGTTAACATGTGTTTATTGTGGAAAAGATCATGTTTTTGATGAATGCCCATCGAACCCAGCCTCAGTTTGTTATATGGGAAATTTTAATCGCAACAACAACAACCCATATTCCAACACATATAATCCGGGGTGGAAGCAACATCCCAATTTTAGTTGGAGTAATCAAGGGGTGCGAAATTCCAGCAATGCTATTTGACAGAATGTTGCGAGTGCACCACCTAGATACAATTAGCCCATGCCACAGCAAAATGCTTAGCAAAATTTAGCTTCAAGTTCTTCATCTATGGAAGCTCTATTGAAGGAATACATGGCCAAGAACGATGCTATCATTCAAAGTTAAGTTGCATATTTAAGAGCTTTAGAAAATCAAGTGGGGCAAATTGCCAAAGCATTAAGCTCAAGATCGCAAGGAGCACTGCCGGGTGATACCGAAAATTCACCATCTCAAAGGAAGGAATAGTGCAAAGCCATTACACTCAGAAGTGGTATGTAGTTACTAGGAGTTGTTAATGACACCACTACAAAAGAAGGTAGTTCGGATTTTACAAATAAGAAGAATTCAGAACTAGTAGTGGAGCAGGCTACAAAAGAAAAGAGAAACCAAAAAAATGTTGAAGTAGATTCATCTTGTATTGCCAATAAAAATGCTACGACAAAAAATCCTCAACAAATAGAAGGAAGGCCACCACTATATTTTCCTCAGAGTTTCCAAAAATCTAAGCAAGATTTTCAATTCAAGAAATTCTTGGATGTCCTAAAGCAATTACATATCAACATACCATTGGTGGAAGCATTGGAACAAATGCCAAATTATGTGAAATTCATGAAAGATATCATATCAAAGAAGAGATAGTTAGGGGATTTTGAAACTATCACTCTCACTAAAGGGTGCACAACAATGCTAAGAAACAAATTTCCACCAAAACCGAAGGATCTAGGGAGTTTTACTATACCTTGATCTAATGGAAATCATTATGTAGGCAAAGCATTATACGACTTAGGTGCAAGTATAAATCTAATGCCTATGTCTGTTTTTAGGAAGCTGGGAATAGGGAAGGTGGGACCTACAACTGTCACATTGCAATTAGCTGATCATTCATATGCACATCCAGAAGGTAAAATCAAATATGTGTTGGTAAGAGTTGCCAAATTTATTTTTCCAATATATTTTATTATTCTAGAATGTGAGGTTCATAAAGAGGTACTAATCATACTTGGGGGACCTTTTCTAGCAACTGGTAGAGCATTATTTGATGTACAAAAATGTGAATTAACAATGAGAGTTAATGATCAACAGATAACCTTTAATGTTTTTGATGATATGAAGTGTGCAGATACAAATAAAGAATGTGTTGAGATTGTTGACTCAATAGTTCAGGAAGAATTTGTAGAATTTTATCACAATAATTATAATGATGATGCAGACTCATTTGAGTTAGTTGAAGCAGAAATGATTGAAGAGCTTGGTGAACTGATGGAAGCTAAGCAAATTGAGAATGGATCAAGAAGAAGTTTCGAATTATTAAATTTATAGGACTACTCTTTTAAACCTTTTTGACCATCCATAGAAGATCCTCCTACGTAGGAATTGAAGCCTTTGCTAGTACATCTGAAGTATGGTTACCTAGGAGATAACAACAAATTGCTAGTAGTTATCTCAGCGACACTGACATTAGATCAAGAGGCTCAATCAATCCAGTAATCTGCATGCAGAAGATATTACTGGAGGATTGCCATGACAAATCCATCGAGCAGCAGAGAAGACTGAATCCCATTATGAAGGAAGTTGTCAAAAATGAGATTATCAAATGGCTAGATGTTGGAATTATATACCCAATTTCTGATAGTTCTTGGGTGAGCCCTATTTAATGTGTACCTAAAAAAGGGGGTGTCACCGTGGTAAGCAATGATAACAATGAACTTATTCCTACTTGTACTGTCACGGGATGGAGGGTTTGTATGGATTATCAGAAACTCAACAAAGAAACAAGGAAGGACCATTTTCCTCTGCCATTTATCGACCAAATGTTAGATAGATTAGCGGGGAAAGACTTCTATTATTTTCTAGATAGTTATTCGGGGTACAACCAGATTGCTATAGCTCCTACTGATTAAGAGAAGACCATATTGACATGTCCTTATGGAACTTTTGCGTTCCGCTGAATGCCGTTTGCATTATGCAATGCCCCTACAACATTTCAGTGTTGCATGATGGCAATATTTTCGGACATGGTGGAGAAATTTTTAGAAGTTTTTATTGATGACTTCTCGGTGTTTGGTGATACTTTTGAAGACTTTTTAAAAAATCTGGAGTTAGTTCTTTGTCGGTGTAAAGTAACCAACCTTGTTCTCAATTGGGAGAAATGTCACTTCATGGTCTATGAAGGCATTATTCTGGGACATAAAATTTTGCAGCAAGGGATTACCATTGACAAAGAAAAAATTGAGGTTATTGAGAAATTGCCACCACCCTCCACAGTTAAAGGTATTCACAGTTTTCTTGGCCATTCAGGATTCTATTAATGATTTATCAAATATTTTTTGAAAATATCCAAACCCCTAGGTACATTGTTAGAACATAACAAATCTTTCAATTTTGATGAGCCCTGCTTACAAGCATTTGAGGAATTGAAAACCGGTTAGTCACAACACCAATAGTCATAGCACCAAATTGGACTTTACCCTTTGAACTTATGTGTGATGCTAGTGATTTTGCCGTAGGAGTAGTACTTGGGCAAAGAAAGGATAATATATTTCATGCTATCTATTATGCAAGTCATACATTAACAGATTCATAGCCAAATTATGCCACCACTGAGAAGGAGCTGTTAATTGTGGTATTTTCCTTTGACAAATTCAGAGCTTATTTAGTTGGCACTAAATTTATGGTTTATAAGGACCACTCTACTATTAAGTACTTGGTGACCAAGAAAGACGCCAAGCCCAGATTAATTAGATGGATACTACTACAGGAATTTGATCTGGAAATTAGAGATATGAAAGACACAAAAAATCAAGTGGCTGATCACTTGTTTCAAATTGTAGCAAGAAATGAAGACAATAATATTCAGCGCATTCAAGATGATTTCCCATATGAGAAACTATTAGTTGCCATGGCATTACCGTGGTATGCCAATACTGTAAATTTTTTGGTTAGTGGAATGCTGCCACCTGAGCTCACCAATCAAAGACAAAGGAAATTTATCCATAAATTGAGCTCACCACCCTTCTCTATTTTTTACTCCATAAACTGTAAAGGTCTTACCTTTTTCATTTTACAGTAACTATTTTCTCTCAAATGGCTAACCAAGCACCATCTTCTTCCACCTCTGTGCATCCACGGACATTCTTTAGCAAAATCGTTGAAGAAAAATATAACAAGAACATATCAAAATGACCTTTTTGCATGGAAAAAAGTTTCTTTTTCCAAGATGTCCCCTGTATGGGCTATTCTGAAGCCATCTCATCTATCGTGGATAAACACGGGTGGCAAATCTTGTGTCTCCACCTTGATGACGTCCCCACTAAGGTAGTTAAAGAATTTTATGCACATTTAACCTCTCCTGAAAATGCTTTCATCTATGTGCACGGTGTCTTGGTGTTATTCGATGAAGACTCAATAAATGCACAATATGGGTTACCTGAAGGCACTGATGAACACTCCCAATTTGTCAAGGCAATGACGATTGAAGGACTCAACCCAGTTTTGACAGATTTATTTGTAGAAGGAATGACATAGACAATTTCTTAAAATGATTGATACACCATCGACCGTGTAACTTTGAAGCCTCAATGTTGGGTATGGTATCATTTCCTTAAATCTCGTCTTAGCCCTTCTATACACAACTCTACTATTTCCAAGGAATGCATGTTGTTGCTACACTCGATTATGTTTGAAGAAAGATAAATGTTGGAAAAATCATTTTTAGAGAAGTCCACCGTTGTGCACAAAAGAACACCGGTTCCTTAAACTTTTCATCGCTCATTATGGCACTATGTCAAAGAGTAAAGGTTCCTACTCAGACAAATGAAGACAAAATCCCCAATAAATGAGCCATAACCAAAAAAATTGCCTTGAGATTTTTATGGGAGGAAATGCCAAAGCATCCTAGCTTTGCATCCACAAGTTTTCCACCTATGACTGCTGATACTGCCCCATCAACATTTCACAGTGACTTTGAGGAGAAAGTAATTGATGCAGTTGAGATATTACAACAACAACTTCAGATGATGGAAAAATAACAAATGATGATAGTCATTGATCTTGGCGAGCTTAAGAAGAAATGGCTCCATTTTGGGGATATGTTAGACGACGGGACAAAGCCATTAAGAAATCTTTTCAAAATAACTTTACCCGACCTATGCCTACATTCAATGTTTTTCCTAGAGAATTGTAGTTGGAGCCAGAAGATCATGATGAAGATGGAAAAGAAGCTACTACCGAGAAGAAGAACATAGAAAACGAGGGAGAGAATGAGAAATTGAATCCATGCATATTGAATCTGATAAAGATGAAGCTGGTATGACTCAAACTTCTACACCTGCTACAACTACCACTACACCGAAATCCACTACCTCTATGACTGAGCAAGAGCATGCAATTCATCAAGTGATTGATGATCTCACAAAACCATATATTGATGATGATGAAGAGGTGCCAATTAACCAGCTAAAAAGGAAGCGCTACAAGCAAGCTGCTAGGAAATCAGTTCGAGATGATGCTGGTGAAGTGGAAAGGAAGTAATGGTACAAACGCGCTGCTAGAAAATCAACCCAACCTAATTAGAGTAACCCAAATTGCTTCCAAGCTTTTTCTTTTATTTTCATTTGCATCATTTTTCATTTTATAACATATGTTTCATGTAGTCATATTTGGTTGTCATTGCATTTTTATATTTGTAAGTTGTTGTTTTCGCATTTTGAAATGTTACATTGTTCATGCATTGAGGACAATAGGTTTAGGGGTGTGTTGTGTTGTAAATATAATATGTAGTAGATATATGTTTTAATATTCATTCATTTTTTCATTCGTTTTGCCATTACATGTAAATTCCAAGTAACTGTTAGACTATGACAAGTATATTGTTATCTATGATATTTGATGAGGATAATAATTCTTCGATAAAATTAGAAAATTGTGATGGGTGAATAGGTATGTTTAGTTTAGGATAGTT
>CM025150.1:21465686-21493429 GCA_013467495.1 Gossypium gossypioides
CTATTTTATCCTTAATTTTGCTATCTTATTGCATTAATGTCGCTGCATGAGTTAATTCCAGATTGCGTCCAGAATTGTCGCCTCACCTGACAGTTGTCCAGATAAGAACTAAAATTGCGTGAGCTGTCTAGTCTGGTATAACCGACCTGTACATACAAGGACAAAATAATTCTGAGGAAATGACTCCTGTACTGTTGGAGGAGGACATAAAAGATGGACGTGAGAAGAAAAGAAAAGCTTTTGTTTTCTAGATTATCATCTTCATCATCCTAACTTGAAGCTTATGGCCATGGCAGCTTAAGCCTCTCACAGGTAAGCCAACGTGAAAGCCAAATGCAGACTAGCTTCTGATGAGGAGACCTAAGTGCGAGACAAAAGGGGATAGAGAGATTCAGTTAAGTCGTCTAGGAATAGAATTCTTCACTCGGTTCTTTCTTATTTCTTTCTAAATACTGGTGATTACTCTCTGTTTTCTGTTTGTATGGAAATACACATGAATTTTTGGTTAAATGTTATCTTATTCAATCTTGCTTTTATTGTTTAATCTTGAGGTTTGCATGTTTTTTAACATAGAAGTGTTATTGCAGTCACTGACACTAGAAAGTGTAATGACAGTTTGAGCTAACAAGCATTTCAATGGAAGTTGAGTGAGGATTAGAGGAATTTAGTCCACTTGTTCTTAAGAGTGTCATGTTGCCATCATCGAAAGGGGGGTTAATATGCATGTTTAAGTCTCAGATTAAATAGAAGAGTGACGCTGGGTAAGATATACATTGAATTTTATTGCCTTGACAATCACCTATCCTTTTATACCTTGTACGCACTTAGTATTCTATTGAAGATTCATGTTGGGGATCCCAGTTTATCATTATCATATTTTATTTTATTATTTTCAAGTTATTGCATCGACAACTATTCTTACAATTTATCTCGTTTCTATCTAGTTATTGCACCGACATTAATAGAAAAATGACTACCATTCATGTGGGATTGATATCTGATAGACTCACATCTGTCTACTATACTTGCACCGACAATGTACGCTTCCATATTATTGATGTGACATTAAGTAGCCGATCAAGTTTTTAGCGTCGTTGCCGGGGATTGAACCCGACTCGCTTGCGTGACAGGCAGGAACATCGTCAGTGTTCATGTTATTTAAATTGTGTGTTATTATGTTATATATAATGTAATTGAACGATGTATAAAGAAATCAATGCTATGACGGTTATCGAGTCCCGGTTGAACCTTAGGAATTCGATGGATACAAATGACATGTCATTAGGGATTTCATGTTTCAAGTGCTGTTCTTGACTGTCCTACCGATGGTTAAGGTCCTACATTTGTTGCGGATACTCCTCAGTTCGTGTGAGCAGCATTGTGTAGCTTACAATCCGACCCATAGCTCGTGTGAGTAGACCCATTTCACAGTTCGTGTGAGGAATTATGTAAAGGAAATGTTACGCTTATATGTAAAGGTACACTTTGTGTGAGCTTTCTCGAGTATCTGATGAAATTCTATATGCTTCAACGGGCAAGAAAAGAGATTGAAATGGTAAGTTTTCTAATGGAATTATGCATAAGATTATGGAAAGAATGCATGGATCAAATGATGTATTTCATATGGAAAATGAATTATCATATGGTTTGTTCAATTGAGTTATGTACAAATGTGCTAACTTGTATATTGATGGTGATGTTTAGGCTTGTACTAAGCTCATGGTTTGGATTTTAATGTAATATTTCTTTATATTATGTAAATGAAATGGTAAGTTATGTTCTTTTTCTACGAACTTACTAAGCATCAATTACTTAAGTAGTTTCTTTCCTATATTTCTTTTTAGTTTATTGAAAGCTCATTCGGTTTGGAAGCTCGTCGAAAATCTATCACACTATCTAGCATAAATATCGGTATTTTTTGAATGTTTTGGCCAAGGTTATAATGGCATGTATAGGATTAATTGTAATGGCATTTAGTTGAATTTTTAGTTGGTGAATTGGCATGTATAAGTTGTGTAAGTTAATTTTGTTGGTACCATTTGATGCCTTGCTATATTGTGCCATTTTGGCTATTTTATGAAGCATGTTTTGAGTGGCTCTTATGGTATGCTTTGAATTGGTATGATTATGGTCAAGTTATGGAATGTTTTGGAAAGTATTGAACTAGAATTTGATGTTTGAAATTTGGTAAAATTGACATGTTTAGGTAAATATTGATGAATGCATTTGAGGTGCCTTTGAATGAAATATTGGTTAGTTAAATTAGGATTCTTGAAATGGAAATTATATGTATGTTTTGATAGGGTTTTGGTGCCTAGAATATGTGTGCAAAAGACCTAAATGTTTATGCATGAAATGGTATTAGAAATGGATTGATTTTAGGCAATTTGGGTCCACACTGCCTGAGACACGAGCCTGTGACTCAACCGTGTCAGGCACACGGCCTGTCAACATAGCTGTGTGTCATCTGAGAGTTCCTTTGTATGCAAGTCAGTGAGTTACACGACCTAGCACATGACCTGGCACATGGGCATGTGCGGTAACTTAAAGAGTTACATGGCGTGGCACATGGGCGTGTGACACGACCGTGTGACCCTACTCAGAGAGTTACACAGGTGAAGAAATGGGTTGGGACATGACCGTGTGTCCCTAGTTCGAAGGTTAGACTACCTAAGACACGGGTGTATGTCTCAGCGGTGTGAGACACACAGCCGTGTGACACCTATTCCCAAAATTTTGTAATTTTTCCTAGACTTTTCAAATGATTACAAATTTGTCCTAATTTGTTTGTAAGATATTTTTAGGGCCTCGAGGGCTCGATTTAGGGACAGTGTGTATGTATATGATTGGTTTATGAGTTTTTTTATGTTATTGAATGAAGTTAAGTTTAAATGTTTTCGATTGTACAGTAATGTTTTGTAATCCTAATTTGGTGACGGATACGGGTTAGGGGTGTTACATTTAGTGGTATCAGAGCTACGGTTTAGTCGATTCTCAGACTGAATGTAGCATGTATAGAGTCTAGAAATACATGCGATTATATAACTTGTGATAGTGTGATAACTCCTTACTCAAATTTAATTATGTTTTCATATAGATAAGATGTCATCCAACCGAGCCGATTCCGATAAGGTTCAAGGTAATGCGCAATTGCCTATTCACGGAGTAGCTTATAGTAGTAGTAGGCCTATGTTTGAGGATCGGGGAGGATAGGCTAAAGAAGCCTTCTTCCAAATGATGTCTAAATGGTTTTCTGAGTTCGTGAGAACGAACCCAATGACTCAACGACCTCCACCCCACCCGTACGTCAACCGGTCCCCATAGTTCCTCAAGGTTTAACAATACGAGTAAGCAAGCCTCTAGTTGATAAAACCAAAAGTATGGGGCTGAAGAGTTCTGTGGTACATCTGAAGATGATCCAAAGAAAGCTGAGTTCTGGTTAGAAAGGACGGTGAGGATTTTTGATGAATTATCATGTACACCAATTGAATGTTTAAAATGTGTTGTTTCTCTGTTGAAAGACTCGGCTTATCAGTGGTGGAACACTTTGATTACGGTAGTACCGAAAGACCATCTAAATTAGGAATTCTTCCAGACAGAGTTCAAAATGAAATATGTAAGTTAGAGGTTTCTCAATAAGAAACACAAAAAGTTTCTTGAATGAAAACAGGGCCGAATGACAGTGGCCGAATATGAGAGGGAATCTGTGCGACTTAGCAAGTATTTGTTCAATTAGCAAAAATTATCAGATTAAAATTCAATATAATACTATTTTGACTTGTATAAATTAAATAATAATAATTACAGACTCACTAGTCGAATTGTGGTCTAAAAACCACTATTTTTCGACACCACTGAAAATAGGCTGTTACAACTCTCCCACCTTATAAAATTTCGTCCTCGAAATTTTCTTAGTTGGAAATAAGTTTGGCTATTGCGATCTCATAGATTCTTCTATTTCTCATGTAGCTTCCGCAACTCCGTGCCAGTGCCATAATACTTTAACCAACGATACATGTTTATTTCGTAATTCTTTCACTTCTCGAGCTAAAATTCTAATTGGTTCTTCATTATAAGTCAAATCTAGCTGCAACTCAATTGCATCCGTAGATAATACATACGACAGATCAAAATGATGGCGAAGAAGAATTGAAACATGAAAAACGTTATGGATTCTATCGGAGGTAATGCCAAGTGATAAGCCACTAGTCCGATTCTTTCCAGGATTTCATATGGTCCAATGAATCTCGGGTTGACTTTTCCTTTTTTGCTGAATCGCAACACTTTTCTCCTGGGCGAGACTTTCAAAAAATCTTTCTCACCAACAAAAAACTCAATATCTTTGTGTTAGAGGTCAACATAAGATTTTTGATGGTCGGATGTAGCTTTCAAATTATCGCTGATAATTCAAACTGTCTTCAGTTTCCTGAATCAAATCATCTTCTACTAACTTTCTTTCATTCAGTTCAGACCAATATAACAGACTTTTTCATTTACGCCCATATAAAGCCTCATACGGTGCCATTTTTATGCTCAACTAATAGTTATTATTTTAAGCAAACTCAACTAACGGTAAATATATTTCCCAGATACCTTCGAACTTAACAATACAACACTGTTTGAAATTTATGCTCGGGAGTGCATACCATCTGAAGTTGTTATGTGCACACGGTTTGAAAATGGTCTAAATGAAGATATTAAGTTGCTAGTCAGGATTTTTGAGCTGAAAGAATTTTTTATTTTAGTCGATAGAGCACACAAGGCCGAGGAACTGAATAAGGCAAAAAGAAAAGTTGATTCTGAAGCACGTGATATGAGAAAATTATCTATGGGAAAATCATTCTCATCTCCATCGAAGAATTTCATAGTCGTTCATCAACTTTGGTGGGTTATTCTGGGAGAGATAAAGGAAAGCATCAGTCGAGTTTGAAACCTCAGGCTACATTTGTAGTGAGTGTGGGTAGTGTTTTCCTACGATCATTTTCTTAGAGATTGCCTAGAAAGGTCTGATAAAGAAAATGTTCAAAATACTCGTTCGAGTAATAACGCTGCGAGAGGGAGACCACTCTGTAACACTAGAAATGCTGGTAACAGTCGAGGTGGAATGAAAGATTCTGCTATTAGATTTGAGAAACGGGCACCAGTTAGGGCTTATGTGATTCGTTCTTGAGAGGAAGCTTCAGCATTTGATGTGATCATTGGTCTATCTTTGATACTAATGTTAATGCTTTGATTGACCCAGGGTCAACACACTCATATTTATGCACAACTGTAGTGTCGGATAAGAAAACACCTTTTGAGTCTATTGAATTTATGGTTAAAGTAACAAACCCTCTAGGTCAGTATGTATTAGTTGATAAATTCTGTAAAAACTGTCCTTTGATGATTTGGGGTTGCAAATTTTCGGCTGATTTGATGTTAATACCCTTTGATGAGTTTGATGTGATTCTGGGTATGGACTAGTCAACTCTGCATGATGCTGTTGTGAACTGTAGACGAAAGCATATTGTGTTAAAATGTCAAAATGGTGAAAGGATTCGAATTGAATCAGATAGACTGGATGGTACATCTAATGTTATATCAGCTATGAAGACACAAAAATATGTTAGAAAGGGGTGTGAAGCATATCTTGCTTATATATTTAATTCCAGGGTTTTGGAATTGAAGCTAGAATCAGTTCTAATTGTATGTGAGTTCACAGATGTATTTCCAGATGAATTACCAGGGTTACTGCCAATCAGAAAGGTTGAGTTTGCTATTGAATTAGTTTGGGGAACATCTCCGATATCGATAGCTCCATATAGAATGACACCTACAGACTTAAAAAGTTGAAAGCATAGTTGCAAGAGTTGACAGATAGGGGCTTTGCTCAGCCTAGCTTTTCTCTTTGAGGTGCTCCTATATTGTTTGTTAAGAAAAAGGATGGTTCAATGCAATTGTGTATTAACTACCGACAACTTAACAAAGTCACGATCAAGAATAAATATCCTTTGCCACGTATTGATGATTTTTTTGATCAACTGAAAGGTGCGACAATGTTTTCAAAAATCAACCTTCGTTTTGGATATGACGGCTTAAAGACTCGGACGTACTGAAAAATGCTTTCAAAACTAGGTACGAACATTATGAATTTCTTGTTATGCCATTTGGTTTGACCAATGCTCCTACTGTGTTTATGGACTTGATGAACAAAATATTCAGACCATACTTAGTTAGATTTGTTGTTGTGTTTATTGATGACATTCTAATCTATTTCTGAGATGAGACAAAGCATGCCCAACATTTGAGAATTGTTTTGCAGACTTTACGTGAAAAATAGTTGTTCGCTAAGTTTAGCGAATGTGAGTTTTGGCTCTGAGAAGTTGGATTTTTAGGACACATGGTATCGACAGACGGCATTAGAGTGGATTCGAGTAAAGTATTAGCTATAGTAGACTGGAAACCTCTAAGAAATGTGCCAGAAGTTAAAAGTTTTTCGGGTTTAGCTGGATATTATAGAAGGGTTGTCAAGGGATTTTCGATGATTGCTACACTGTTGACTAAACTGCTCCAAAAAGATGTCAAGTTTGAATGGTTTGAGAAGTGTCAGCAAATTTTTGGCCAGTTGAAGGCATTGTTAACCGAGGCACCTACCTTGGTTCAGCTAGAATCCAGTAAAGAATTTGTGATTTATAGTGATACTTCATTAAATGGTTTAGTCTGTGTTTTGATGCAAGAAGGCAATGTGATAGCGTATGCTTCTCGACAGTTGAAACTACACAAAAAGAATTACCCGACTCATGATTTAGAACTTGCAGCTATTGTGTTTGCTTTAAAGATTTGGCGACACAATTTGTACAAAGAAAAATATCATATCTTCACAAATCACAAAGGCCTGAAGTATTTGATGTTACTGAAAGATTTGAACTTGAGACAGTGTAGATGGCTTGAGTTGTTAAAAGATTATGATTTAATCATTGACTATCATTCGGGAAAGGCTTATGTCATTGTTGATTCACTGAGTAGAAAATATCTATTTACTTTGCGAGCTTTGAACACACGGTTGACGTTGATTGGTAATGGTTCAATTTTAGCTGAATTGAAAGCTAGACTGATGTTTTTGCAACGAATTTGTGAAGATTGAGCCGACATCTAATTTAATTTTTTTAATGTTGGTTCGGACAAAATTTTGTACTTTCGAAATAGAATATTTGTTCCAAGAAATTCTGGTCTCTTTTAGAAGATTTTACAGGAATCTCATAGCAGTACCTTATCGATACATCCTGGTAGCATTAAAATGTACAGTGATTTGAAACAAATGTACTGGTGGCTAGGAATGAAACAGGAGATTTCAGATATCATATTAAAATGCTTAATTTGTCAGCAAGTTAAAACTGAACATCAAGCACCTTCTGGTTTATTACAACCTGGATGATTACAGAGTGAAAATGGGAATGTGATACGATTGATTTTGTATTGGAATTTCCTCTATCTCTGAGAAAGAAAGATGTTGTATGGGCTATTGTAGACCGTTTGATGAAATCCGCGTATTTCATTCTAGTGCATATAGATTTTTCACTTGAGAAATTGGCAAAATTGTGTGTTTCTGAGATTGTTAGACTACACGGTGTGCTAGTTTCTATTATCTTTGATAGGGATCCACGATTTACGTCTCGATTCTAGAACAAGTTACATGAAGCTCTGGATACTCGACTGTATTTTAGCTGATCATTTCATCTACAGACCGATGGTTAGTCTGAGTGAGTAATTCAGGTACTCAACGATATGTTTCGATGTTGTGTTTTAGAGTTAGTAGGTAACTAGGAGAAATTTCTGTCGTTGGTCGAATATACATGCAATAACAACTATCAAGCAAGTATTAAAATTGCACCGTACGAAGCTTTGTATGGTCGAAAATGTCAAACGCCACTATACTGGACTGAGCTGAGCGAGAAAAAGTTATTTGGTGTTGATTTGATTAAAGAAACTGAAGAAAAAGTGAAAGTGATCCGTGATAGTTTGAAAGCGGCTTCTGATTGTCAAAAATCTTACGTAGATTTGAAAAGAAAAGATATAGAGTTTCAAGTTGGCGATAAAGTATTTCTGAAAGTATCACCTTGGAAGAAAATTCTCCGATTTGGTCGAAAAGGAAAGCTTAGTCAGCGATTTATCGGGCCATATGAGATGATTGAGAGGATTGGGCCAGTAGCTTATCAATTGGCTTTACCGTTAGACTTAGAAAAAATTCATAACATATTCCATGTGTTGATGTTACGACGGTATCGATCAGATCATTCACATGTGATTTCACCTGTAGATGTTGAGATTCAACTAGATATGACGTACATTGAAGAACCGATCAGAATTCTAGCTTAGGAAGTTAAAAAATTGAGAAATAAAAGTATAGCTTTAGTTAAAGTTCTCTGGCAACGTCACAGAATAGAAGAGGCTACCTGGGAACCAAAAGAAGCTATGAAAGTGCAATACCCGAATCTATTATCTGGTAAGATTTTTGGGGATGAAAATTTCTTATGGGGGAAGAGTTGTAACAGCCCGTTTTCATCGGAACAGTGGTTTTGGGACCACAAATCTGATGAGTGAATTTATATTTTATTTTTATTTTAATGTCTAGGAGATTATAGTAAGGTTGTATTAAAATTTCGTTAAGAAATTTTGAAGTTTATATAGTTAATTAAGTAAAAATGATTAAACCATAAATAGGGTAAAAGTTGAGTTCTATTAGCTAAAGGGGCTAAAAGAGTATGGAAAGGAAATCTATTAGACTTAAATGGTAATTGTATCATTCATAATGTTAGTGGACAAAGATGGGCATGAGTTTGATGTTTTGTTTAATTAATAAACAAGGTTAAAATGGTAACTTAATAAATAAAATAT
Organism: Gossypium gossypioides; assembly: GCA_013467495.1. Classification (NCBI taxonomy): domain Eukaryota; kingdom Viridiplantae; phylum Streptophyta; class Magnoliopsida; order Malvales; family Malvaceae; genus Gossypium; species Gossypium gossypioides. Next base: position 21,474,561 of record CM025150.1, read on the forward strand.
TAAATTAAACTAAGTAAAAGATGGTATCATCTTCCTAAAACAAATTCATCATCAAAAATTAAAGGAGGATAGCCATTTTTGAGCTTTAAGTTTTGGCTAGCACTATAACCTTGCATGTAAGTGATTTTTTTTACCCGTTTTTAATTATTTTTATGTTTTTGAGATTGTTTTAGCTTAATCTAGCTAGCCCAGGGATTGTATTGCAAAATTGTTAAAGGTTGAAGGACTTTCCATGAATGTTCTTGAATGATTTTTGATGTTAAATGATAGATTATGAATCTTTGTTGAAAAATAAACAAGTTTTGTAAAGTGATTTTTGATGAAATTTGAAATTAGGGACTAAAATGTTAAAGGTATAAATTTTAGGGTTTTAATATGAATTGATGGTAATCATGGGTTGTTTCAAGGTCCCTTGCATATTTTTTTAACATGGATTGAGATTAAAATGGTTAGATTTTAAGTTATAAGCTTAAGGATTAAATTGTGAAAAAGTTAAAACATTAGGGGCAAAATGGTAATTTTACATAATAATGAAATGTGGATTAAATTGAATACTATAAGTATTAAATGAATTGAAATTGTCTATTTAGATCAAGATAAACCACATACGGACCTAAATCGAGGAAAAGCAAAAGCTTCAGAATAGCTTGATTTAACTTATACGCCCTTAATAATCGAGGTAATTTCGTATGAACAATTGTTATGTTCATGTTATTTAAATTGTGTGTTATTATGTTATTTATAATGTAATTGAACGATGTATAAACAAATCAATTCTATGACAATTATCGACTTCCGGTTGAACCTTAGGAATTTGTAGGGTACAAATGACATGTCATTAGGGATTTCATGTTTCGGGTGTTGGTCATGAATGTCCTACCAATGGCTAAGGTCCTGCACTTGTTGGGGATGCTCCATAGCTTGTGTGAGTAGCATCGTGTAGCTTACATTTCGACCGACAGCTTGTGTGAGTAGCATCGTGTAGCTTATATTTCGACCCACATCTTGTGTGAGTAGGCCCATTTCATAATTCGTGTGAGCAATGACGTAAAGGAAATGTTACGGTTATATGTAAAGGCACACTTTGTGTAAGCTTTCTCGAGTATCCGAAGAAACTCAAGATGGTTCAACGGGCAAGAAAAGGTATTGAAATGGTAATTTTTCTAATGGTTCAACGGGGAAGAATGCATGAATCAAATGATTCATTTTATATGGAAAATGACTTATTATATGGTTTGTTCAATTAAGTTATGTATAAATGTGCTAACTTGTATATTGATGGTGATGTTTAGGCTTGTACCAAGCTTATGGTTTGGATTTTAATGTACTATTGCTTTATATTATGTAAATGAAATGACAAGTTATGTTCTTTTTCTACGAACTTACTAAACATCAATTGCTTACGTAGTTTCTTTCCTATGCTTCTTTTTAGTTTATTTGAAGCTCGTTAGGTTTGGAAGCTCGTCGGAGATCTATCACACTATCCAGCATAAATACCAGTAGTCTTTGAATGTTTTGGCCAAGATTATAATGACATTTATAGGATGAATTGTAATGGTATTTGGTTGAATGTTTAGTTGGTGAATTGGCATGTATAAGTTGTGTAAGTTAACTTTGTTGGTACCGTTAGATGCCTCGCTATATTTTGTCATTTTGGCTATCATATGATGCATATTTTGAGTGGCTCATATGGTATGTTTTGAATTGGTATGATTATGGTCAAGTTATGACATGTTTTGGAAAGTATAGAACTAGAATTTGATGTTTGAAATTTGGTAAATTTGACATGTTTAGGTAAATGTCGATGAATGCATTTGAGGTGCCTTGGAATGGCATATTGATTAGTTGAATTAGGATTCTTGAAATGGCCATTATATGTATATTTTGATAGGGTTTTGGTGCATTGAATATGTGTACAAAAGACCTGAATGTTTATGCATGAAATGGTATTAGAAATGACTTGATTTCAGGCAAATTTGGGTCCACACGGCCTGAGACACGGGCGTGTGACTTAGCCGTGTGTCATCTGAGAGTTCTTTTGCATGAAAGTTAGTGAGTTACACTATCTAGCACACGGCTTGGCACATAGGCGTGTAGGGCAACTCAGATAGTTACACGGCCTGGCACAAGAGCGTGTGACACGACTGTGTGACCCTACTCAGAGAGTTACATGGGTGAGGACACAGGCTGGGACACGACTGTTTGTCCCTAGTTCGAAGGTTACACGGCCTAAGACACGGGCGTGTGTCTCAGCCGTGTGAGACATACGGCTTGGCCACATGACCGTGTGAAACCTGTTTCCAAAATTTTGTGATATTTCCTAGACTTTTCAAATGATTACAAATGGGTCCCGATTTATTTTTAAGGTATTTTTAGGGCCTCGAGGGCTTGATTTAGGGACGGTGTGTATGTATATGATTGGTTTATGAATTGTTTATGTTACTGAATGAAGTTAAGTTTAAATATTTCCAATTGTATGGTAATGCTCATAACCCTAGTCCGGCCACGGATACAGGTTAGGGGTGTTACAACTCACACACATAGTGTGCCTTTCCATATAATAATAACCTTTCATTTTCAATAGTGCTCACACGAGCTGTGAAATGGGCCTCCTCACATGAGTTGTGGGTCGAAATGTTAGCTACACAATGCTGCTCACACTAGCTGTAGAGAATCTGCAAAAAATGCAGGACCTCAGCTATCGGTAGAACATTGAAGATCAATACTCAAAACATGAAATCCCTAATGATAGGTCATTCATATCTTAGGAATTCTTAAGGTTCAAACGGGATTTGTTATCCGTCAATTACTCACACATCTATACATATACAATTACACGTCTGTTATATTAAAGCAACATAGCAAATAATCAATTTAGCTAGCATTAATACAATCATAATTCATACGAACTTACCTCGATAACTAGGATCGTAGAAGTAGAATCCGAAACTAATTCGAAACTATAGAATTTTCTCGATTTAAGTCCAAATGTTATTTATCTTGATCTAAATAGATAATTTTATTCAATTAAGTACTTCTATTATTCAATTTAATCCATAATTCATATTTATGTAAAATTATGAAATTACCTTTAACATTTTAGCTTTTCACAATTTAGTCCTTAAGCTCATCGTTTGAAATTTAACCATTTTAATCCTCCATAAAAGCTAGCCGAATTTCATAGGGACTCATACCAACCCACTTAAATCATTATTTTATAAACTTACCATGAAATCTTACTATTTTCACAGATAAATCCCTAAATGCAATTTCATCAAAAATCACTTAACAAAACTTGTTTATTTTACAACCAAGATTAATAATCTATCAAATAACTTCAAAACCTATTCAAAAAAAACCATGGCAAGTCCCTCAACTTTTAAAAATTTTACAAATTAATCCTTGGGCTAGCTAGACTATGCTAAAACGAACTCAAAAACATAAAAAATCATTAACAACGGGATTGAAATCACATACCATGCAAGCAACTATGTTGACCGAATCTTAAAACCTTAAAAATGGTTATTTCCTTCTTCAATTTTTGGTAGAGAGACAAAGTGAGGAAGATGATATCAATTTTTTTATGTTAGTTTAAGTTTATTTATTAATTTACCATTTTAACCTTGGTTATTAACTTAAAAATTAACAAAATCTTACCCATAAATGTCCACTAACATTAAGAATGGTATAATTAATATCTAGATCCTTTAGATTTCCTTTCCATAGCCATTTATTCCTTTTAACTAATAGATCTCAACTTTTACATCTTTTACAATTTAATCCTTTTTACTTAATTAACTAATTAAACTTCAAAATTTCTTAACGAAACTTTAATACGACCTTAATATAATCTTGTAGGCATTAAATAAATATTAAAATAATAACTCACTCGTCAGAATTGTGGTCCTAAAACCACTATTTTCGACACCACGAGAAATAGACTGTTACAACTCTTCCCCCTAAAGGAACTTTGTCCCCAAAAATCTTACTAGAAAATAGGTTCGGGTATTGTACTTTAGTGTTTCTTTCCATATAACAATAACATTTCATTTTCAATAGTGCTCACATGAGCTATAAAATGGGTCTACTCACACGAGCTGTGGGTCAGAATGTTAGCTACACGATACAGCTCACACGAGCTATGAGGAATCTGCAACAAATGCAAGACCTTATCCATCGATAGAATATTCAAGACCAAGACCCAAAACATGAAATCCTTAATGACATGTCATTTATATCCTAAGAATTCTTAAGGTTCAAACGGGATTCGTTATCCATCAATTACTTAAACATCAATACATATACAATTACGCATCTGTTATATTAACGCAACATAAAAAATAATCAATTTCGCTAATATTAATACAATCATAATTCATTCGAACTTACCTCAATAACTACGGTCGTAGAAGTAGAATCCGAAACTAATCCAAAGCTTTAGCCTTTCCTCGATTTAAGTTCGGTTGTTGTTTATCTTGATCTACATAGATAACTTTATTCAATTAAGTACTTCTAGTATTCAATTTAATCCATAATTCACATTTAAGTAAAATTACAAAATTAGCTCTAACATTTTAACTTTTCATAATTTAGTCCTTAAGCTCATAATTTGAAATTTAACCATTTTAATCTTCCATACAAGCTAGCCATATTTCATAGGGACTCATACCAACCCACTTAAATCATTATTTCATAACTTTACCATGAAATCTTACTATTTTCACAGAGAAGTCCCTAAATGCAATTTCATCAAAAATCACTTAACAAAACATGTTTATTTTACAACCAAGATTAATAATCTATCAAATAACTTCAAAACCTATTCAAAAACAACCATGGCAAGTCCTTCAACCTTTAACAATTTTGCAAATTAACCCCTAGGATAGCTAGACTATGCTAAAACAAACTAAAAAAACATAAAAATCAATAAAAACGGGATAGAAATCACATATCATGCAAGCACCTATGTTGGTCGAACCTTAAAACCTTAAAAATCGCTATTTCCTTCTTCAATTTTTAGTGGAGAGACTAAGTGAGGAAGATGATATCAATTTTGTTTTATTTTATTTTAAGTTTATTTATTAAATTACCATTTTAACCTTGGTTATTAACTTAAAAATGAACAAAATCTTACTTATAAATGTCCACTAACATTAAGAATGGTATAATTGCTATCTAGAATATTTAGATTTCAGCTTTTACATCTTTTACAATTTTGTCTTTTTTACTTAATTAACTAATTAAACTTCAAAATTTCTTAACGAAACTTTATTACAACCTTAATATAATTCGTAGACATTAAATAAATATTAAAATAATAACTCACTCACCACTGAAAACAGGTTGTTACAATTCCAACCTTTATCATTCAATAGTACAAATCCTCCCCACTTATTTTTTGAGAATTGCCACAGCATTTCAATTTCCCTAACATTTTTTCATTCATAATTGATTTTATTAATCCATTCATTAATTCTCTTCATTAATTTTTTATTTGTTTCTTTTGTACTATTTAATTAGTCAAATTCATAGTAACAGCATAACCATTTTTTTAATCAATTCTGATCCCTGTGGGGACGATACTCATTCATCACTTTATTACTTGATTCGATGTGTATACTTGCACATTCACATTACACATTCACATGCGACAAGTTTTCAAGAGTTATCAGTTGCCATCCATGTTTCTCGACCACGAAAGAAATTGCTTCAATGTATTCCATAAAGGTTGCGTCTTGAAAAAGAAAGCTTTTTTCCATATAAAAAGGTCGCTTTGATGTGTTCGTTTTGTACTTTTGCTCAGTAGCTTTACTGAAAAATGTTCTCAGAGGCATAAAGGTTGATGGAGATGACATACGTCGAGCCGTTTGAGAAGAAATAGTAATTGTAAAAAGAAAATAGTTAAGACCTTTACAGTTATGGAGGAAAACTGAAAATGGTGAAAAAGAAAAAAAACTAAAAATTTCTTGGAGAAAGAAAATGAATTGACTAGGGTAAAAATGAGAGAGAATATAGCAATGACGTGAGGGATAATATTAGCCAGAAATTATGGCCTGACATGGTAAAGTAAGTATTAGGCAGGAAAAGAAAAAAATAATATAAAAATTAAGCTAAAAATTTTCAAGTATGGTAAGTGGGCTAACTATTACAAATCCTGGGCCAAAATCTACCTACAACAAAGAAAAGAAATAAAAATTAATTAAACTGATAAAAGAAATCAAAAGAAAATTAATTAAATAAAACCAAGCAAAAGGAAACACTACGTAGTTCGAAGAGTAACGGAATGTTTATCACGAAGTATAGGATCTCTCCAATTATGTTTCAAACATTGGCCATTAACTTTGAAATTAAAGCCAATCTTGCCATCTTTGACTTCTACAGCTTCACGAGGGTATACATGCACTACTTCTAATGGGCCAGACCAATGAGACTTTAATTTGCCAAGAAACAATTTTAGCCTAGAATTGAACAACAACACTTGCTGTCCAAGTTCAAATTGCCGTGGCAAAATCTTCTTATCATGCCATCTCTTTGTCATTTCTTTGTACAATTTGGCCTTCTCATAAGCTTGACCTCTAGATTTCTCCGTTGCATTCAGCTCCAGTAGTCGGTTATTTCCAGCATTAATCCAATCCATGTTCAATTTCTTAATTACCCAAAATGCCTTATGTTCAAGTTCAACAAGAAAATGGCAAGGCTTCCCATAGATAAGCTTGAACATTCCTAATGGGGTCTTGAATGCAGTATGATATGCCCACAAAACTTTATCCAATCTGGATGACCAATCTTTGAGGGTGGGATTGACTAGTTTCTCCAAAATCTACTTAATTTCTCTATTCGAGACCTTAGCTTGTCCACTTGTCTAGGAATGATATGTCGTGACAATTTTATATTTAACCCCATATCTATTCAAGGCAGTAGCAACTAATCAGCAATCAAAATGATAACCTTCATCACTAATTAAAGCACGAAGAGTACCAAACCTGGTGAAAATATTCTTATGCAGGAATTTTAGTACAGATTTGACGTAATCTACAACTACAAGAATGTATATATTGCCCCAAAAGGGTGAAAATGGACCCATAAAGTCGATTCCTCACACATCAAACAATTCAACTTCTAGAATATTTTGCAATGGCATTTCATACCTCTTTGATAAGTTACCAGTTCGTTGGCAACGATCGCAAGCTTGGAAAAATTCTTGTGCATCTTTAAACATGCTTGGCCAATAAAAGCCAGATTGAAGAAATTTTGCAACAGTTTGCATTCCCTCGAAATGTCCTCCATATGGTGCTGAATGACAATGGTGTAAAATACTCAGAATCTCATCATCCGAAACACACTTCTGATTTATTTGATCTGTACAATGTTTGAATAAAAATGGCTTATATAATATTGCTTGGCTTCATGGGGAAATTCCCTTCATCTTTGACTGTTGAGCTTAGGTAGCAACAATCCACTTACTAAGAAATTGACAATATTGGCATACCAAGGTAAGTCGTGGCAACAAGAAGTTGCTCATCTGGAAAATCCTCCTTAATGAGTTGAATATTGTCGTCTTCATTTCCTGCTTCAAGTCCTGGCAAGTGATCAGCCACTTGATTCTCTGTGCCTTTCCTATCTCAAATTTCTAGATTAAATTCTTGTAGCAGCAATATCCACCAAATTAATCTTGCCTTGGCATCTTTCTTGGTCACCTAATACTTAATCGTAGAATGATCTGTATAAGATGTAAATTTAATGCGAACTAAATAGGATCTGAATTTGTCAAATGCAAATATTGCATCCAATAGCTCCTTCTAAGTAGTGGTGTAGTTCAACTACGTATTTGTCAACGTTCGGCTTGCATAGTAGATGGAATGAAACACTTTATCTTCCTTTGTCCAAGCATTGCTCCTATAGCGAAATCATTGGCATCGCACATAAGTTCAAAAAGTAATGTTCGGTCTGGTGCTATGATAATCGGTGTTGTTACCAGTTACTTTTTCAATTCCTCAAATGCTTGCACACAAGGCTCGTCAAACTTGAAAGCTCTATTATGTTTTAACAATACATACAGAGGTTTGGATATCTTCAAAAAATCCTTAATAAATCATTGATAAAATCCTGCATGGCCAAGGAAACTTCGAATATCTTTAACTATAGTGGGTGGTGGCAATTTCTCAATAACCTCAATCTTCGCTTTGTCTACAGCAATCCCTTACTGTGAAATTTTATGTCCCAGAACAATGCCTTCATAGGCCATGAAATGGCATTTTCACAATTAAAAACAAGGTTAGTCTCTTCATACCGACAAAGAACTAGTTCCAGGTTTTTTAAAAAACCTTCAAAAGTATTGCCAAACATCGAGAAGTCATCCATAAAAACTTCCAAAAACTTCTCCACCATGTCCGAAAATATTGCCATCATATAATGTTGAAATTTTGCAAGGGCATTGCATAATCCAAACGACATTCATTTGAAACTGAAGGTTCCATAAGGACATGTGAACGTAGTCTTTTCTTTGTTAGTAAGAGCTATGACAATTTGGATATACCCCGAATAAACATCTAAAAACCAATAAAAGGCTTTTCTCACTAATCTATCTAACATTTGATCGATGAATGGCAAAAGAAAATGGTCTTTCCTTGTTTTGTTGAGCTTTTGATAGTCCATGGAAACTTTCCATCTCGTAACAGTACGAGTTAGAATGACTTCGTTGTTATCATTGCTAACCACAGTAAAACCCCCTTTCTTGGGTACACATTGAGCAGGGCTCACCTACGAACTATTAGAAATAGGATAGATTAGTCCAGTATCAAGCCATTTTATAATCTCCTTTTTAACAACTTCCTTCATAATAGGGTTCAATCTTCTCTGCTGCTCAATAGAATTGCCATGGCAATCCTCTAGTAAAATCTTATGCATGTAGATGGTCGGACTAATTCCCTTTATATTCGCGGTTGTCCACCCCAGCGCTTCTTAGATCTCTTCAAAACTTCTAACAATTAAGCCTCTTGATCAGATGTTAATTTTGCAGAGATAACTACTAGCCATTTGTTGTTGTCTCCCAAGTATGTGTACTTTAAATGTAATGACAAAGGCTTCAACTCCAAAGTAGGAAGGTCCTCTATAGAAGGTCGAGAAGGTTTAAAAAAACACTCTGATAAATTTAAAGATTCAAAACTCTTCCTTGCTCCATTTTCAGGTTTCTCTAAGTTCTTCAATCAGTTCCTCTTCATTCAACTCAACTGAGTTTGCTTCATTATTAGAATTGTTGTAACAAAATTTTGCCAATTCTTCCTTCACTGCTATATCAATAATCCCAATGGAATAACAATCTTAATATGTATCTGCACACTTCATTGCATCAAAAACATTAAAGGTTATCTCTGGACATTAACTCTCATTGTTAATTCACCTATCTGTACATCAATTAATGTTCTACCGGTGGCTAGAAAAGGTCTTCCAAGAATAATTTGTACCTCTTTATTAGCTTCACATTCTAGAATAATAAAATCTATCGAAAAATAAATTGGTCAACTCTTACCAACACATCTTTAATTTTACCTTCTAGATGTGCATAAGAACAACTAGCTAGCTGCAGCGTGACAGTTGTGGGTCTCGCTTTCCCAATTCCTAATTTCACCTAAATCACATAATTTTTTGCCTACATAATGATTTCCAATTGAGCAAGGAATAGTAAAACTCACTAGGAACTTCAATTTTGGTGGCAATTTGCTCATCAACATTGCTGTGCACTCTTTAGTGAAAGCAACTGTTTCAAGCACCCTTTACGAACTTTACGTAATTGGGCATTTGCTCTAATGCTTCCACCAGTGGTATGTTGATATGAAGTTACTTCAGGATAACAAAGAATTTTTTAAACTGAAAATCTTGTTTAGATTTCTAATCCTTCAACTTGTTGAGGTTGTTTTTCCATGGCATTCTTATTGGCAACACAAGCTGATTTTGCTTCAACATTTTTTTGTTTGCTCTTCTCAATTGTAAATTACTCCACTACTGGCTCTGAATTCGCCTTATGTGTGAAATCTGAGCTATCTTATTCAACGACATTATAAACAACTCCAAGTAGCTGAGTACCACTTCTGAGTGTAATGGCCTTACAATGTTCCTTCCCTTGAGATCTTGAATTTTCAGTATCACTCGGCAGTGTTCCTTGCAGCTTGAGCTTAATGCATTGACAATTTTCCTAACTTGATTTTCTAAAGCTCTTAAAGATGTAGCTTGACTCTATATTACAACATCATTCTTGGCGATGTATTCTTTCAATAGAGATTTCATAGATGAAGATGACGATGAACTTTGCTAAACATTTTGTCGTGGCATAGGTTGATTGTATCTAGGTGTTGCACTTGTGATATTTTGTCAAACAACATTACTGAAATTTCCTATTCCTTGATTACTCCAACTGAAATTAAGATGTTATTTCCATCTTGGATTGTATGTATTGGAATATGGGTTATTGTTTCGATTGAAATTTCCCATGTAACATATAAAAGCTGGGTTTGATGGGCATTCATCAAAAACATGATCTTTCCCATAATAAACATATGTTAATTCTGCTGATTTCATTTTCTGCACTACAACCGGTCTCTTTAATGTTTTGATCATATTAGTTAGGGATGATACCTAAGCTGTTAATGAAGTGATCGCATGAAGCTCCATAGATCTAACAACTCTTCTGCCAGTACCCACTCTTGTAGTTGGATATTGATAATCATTGTTAATTATCCTTTCCAGAATCTCATATGCCTGATTATACAATTTATCCAGCAAAGTCCCATTGGCAGATGAATCAACTACCATTCTTGTATGTGTATTAAGTCCATTATAAAACATTTCCATTTGTGTCCAGTGTTGGAAACCATGCATCAGGCATTTTCTTATCAATTCCTTGAATTGCTCCCAAGCTTCATACAATGTCTCATCTTCATATTGCCGAAAAGATATAATATCGTTCCTCAATTTGGAATTCATGTTTGGAGGATTATATCACAACAAAAACCTTTAACAAAGTTCATTCCAAGATGCCACTGTTCCTGATGACAAAGCATTCAACCATGCTCTGGCACGATCTCGCAATGAAAAAGGAAATAGCTTGAGTCTTAAGGCATCTTCAGGAAAACCCTGTTGCCTGAATGAATCATAGACCTCCAACAAGAGTTTAAATGTAGCCACAGATCTTTAGTAGGTAGTCCACTAGACTATCCTACCGTTTGTAGCATTTGAAGCATCACTGGTTTCAACTTAAAATGCTGAGCTTGAATATGTGGTCTGACAACCCCTGGATTCAAAGCATCTAAGATTGGCACTACATGCTCTCTAATGGGTCTGTCTCTATCATCTATCACACGAGGAATATCAACATCCCTACCATTCAGATGTAATAGATCTTCTCTGTCGAGATCATTTCCAATCCATTCCATCTCTTGCAATTATTTTCTCCTTCTTCTCAAGGTTCTCTCAATTGTAGGATCAAAATAGTACTCTTTATTCTCGAGAATGCCTCTACTCATAAACTAGCAACAAACCTCAAAAATAATAAAAAACAACTAAGTAAGATAAAACTAAGAAAATTAAATCAATAATAACAAACCAAAATTCACCAATTTACTGATCCCCGACAATGGCGCCAAAAAATTATCGCGTGTGAATATGTAATGTGTATGTGCAAGTATACACGTCGAATCAAGTAATAAAGTGATAAGTGAGATTGTCTCCAAAGGGATAAGAATAGGTAAAAATATGGTTGAGTTATTACTATAAACTATATGAATTAGGCTTATGGCAAAGTAAACAGAATAATGATTTGAAGTAAAGTATTAATGTATGACATATACAAATCAAGTAATGACTAAAATGTTGCGGCAATTCTATGAGACAAAGTTGAGAGGATTGAAGCTATTGAATGGGAAGGTTGGAACTACTTGGATTATACCTTAATAACATAATAATGTCATGGCAAAATCTTGATCAAATTACTATTCAGAGTACAACTACTGCATTCTGCTTCTTTCGAGAGCTAGAATTAAAGTTATCATTCTAAGTCTTTGTATGTCTATAAGTTTCAAGAATAATACCTAACAATATTTTTCCTTACTCTGTATAGATTACAACTTTATGTCTAGAGTCCTATGAGTATTCGCTCGAGTACTCACTCATATAATTTGATTATGATCCAACTTATTTAACCTTTTTAGAATTAAATCAAGTATAAGGATATAGCATGCACTCATCTATATCCAGAGCTTACATGCATATATTTAAAATAATCCAAACTGAATAAAATAGTGGATCTACTCAAAATATTACCATGATCATCAATATATCAAAATAGATACAACAATTCCAACCCAAATGAAATTAGCTCATGGCTTGGGATTTAAAATCCAAAATAAGAATAGCATTCAACATCATCATTAACAGTTTAGAAATCACATAAATTAATTAACAGAATGAAGGTAGAACTATAGGAAGCGTTCGCCACTCTAGCTTTCACTTCGACACTGCTGAATTGTTCAGGGCCTAAGGCTAATTGCTCATCCTTTTCCTCGCATCTCTGCTCTCCTCTTAAGCTGTTACCCTCTCCCTTTTCTCTGGAATTTTTCACCAGTTTTTATGGAGAGAAAACTGCTCTCTAAATCCCCATCCAAAATCCTCTTTTTTTCTTTTCTCTTTCCTCTTTTATAGGGTAAGTCCCCCTCTGCCAGCACACACTTTTCTTCCTCTTTTCAGGTGGATTTATCTAGTACACGTCTAGCTAGCTGAGAATGACGAGGATTGAAAGTTGTGTCAGCATTTTCTTAGAATTTCCATAGAATTTATTTTGGCAATCCATCCAACCTTTTTCCATGGCAATATTTCACTTCCTTCATTCTCTTCTTCCTTCCTACACCTGCTGCATACAACAACCAACTCCCTTCTTCCTAACAGTAAAAGCAACATGAAATGAAATTTAAGGCACAATCCAAGTGTTATTATGCAATATTTTAAAAATAACCTAAAAATGCAAATATACATACTTAAGTACAAGCATTTAATCAGCCTTAGATGTCTGAAATATAACTCTTGGCAAAAGTTATCAGCCACTATGGTCAGTAATGACAATAATGAGCTTATACCTACACGAACTATCATGGGATGGCAAGTCTGTATGGACTACCGGAAGCTCAACAAAACCATAGGAAGGACCATTTTCCACTGCCCTTCATTGACCAAATATTAGATCTATTAGCTAGAAAGGATTTCTACTACTTCTTAAATGGGTACTCTGGGTACAATCAAATTGCAATCAACCTAGAGGATCAAGAAAAGACAACATTCACCTGCCTATATGGTACATTTGTCTTCAGAAGAATGCCCTTTGGTCTCTATAATGCACCGACAACATTCCAATGGTGCATGATTTCCATATTCTCTGATATGGTTGAGAATTTCCTTGAAGTGTTTATAGATGATTTCTCATTATTTGGGAATGACTTCGAAGGTTGTTTACATAAATTAGAATTGGTACTTCAACACTGTGAGGAGAGTCACCTCATCTTAAACTGGGACAAGTGTCATTTCATGGTAAGAGAAGGCATTGTCCTAGGTCATAAAGGTTCCCATAAAGGAATCAAAGTTGACAAGGCAAAAATTAAAGTAATTGAGAAACTGCCACCTCCAACAAGTTTTAAAGGAATTAGGAGTTTCTTAGGGCATGTTGGATTCTATAGGATATTTATCAAAGAATTTTCCAAGATCTCTAAGCCCTTGTGTGCCTTGTTGGAACAAAATAAACCTTTCATCTCTGATGAACCTTGTCTGTTAGCTTTCGAGGAGTTAAAAAAGTGACTGGTGGTTGCACCGATTGTAATAGCTCCTAAGTGGACATTGTCATTCAAGCTCATGTGTGATGCCAGTGATTATGCCACGAGAATAGTATTGGTTCAAAGGAAAAATAAAATATTCCATGCGATCTATTATGCCAGTCAGACTCTAATTTATGCGTAGCTTAATTACACCACCACCGAAAAAGAATTATTGGTTGTGGTATTTGTATTCGATAAATTCCACTCATATTTATTTGGTACCTAAGTCATGGTTTACACATACCATTTTTCCATTAAGTATTCAGTAGCTAAGAAAGATCCAATGCCAAGACTGATTTGGTGGATACTCTTGCAGCAAGAGTTTAATTTGGAGATTCTAGACAGAAAGGGAACCAAAAATCAAGTGGCAGATCATCCATCAAGATTTGAAGCTGGAAATGAAGACAACAATATCAAGCTTATTAAGGATGATTTCCTAGATGAGCAGTTGTTGATTGCCACAACATTGACTTAGTATGCCGATATTGTAAATTTCTTAGTTAGTGGATTGTTGCCATCTGGTCTTAATAGCTAAGGCAAACGAAAATTCATGCATGATGCAAGATTCTACTTCTAGGATAAGCCTTATCTATATAAGCAATGTGTTGATCAAATAATTCGAAGATGTATTCCTGATGAAAAGATTAATAGTGTACTGCAACATTGTCATTCAGCCCCATATGAAGGACATTTTGGAGGAATAAGAATAGCAGCAAAGGTACTCCAATCTTGGGTTTTATTGGTCAAATTTGTTCAAACATGCCCATAAATTTTATAAGACATGTGATCGTTGTCAAAGAACAGGCAACCTATCAAGGAGACACAAAATGCCACTGTAAAATATTTTGGAAATTGAGTTTTTCGATGTTTGAGGGATAGACTTTATGGGTTCATTTCCACCCTCGTTCAACAATTTATTCATACTCGTGTCAGTAGATTATGTCTCCAAATGGGTAGAAGCCATCGCTCTACATACTAATGACACAAAGTTAGTGATGAAGTTCCTACACAAGAACATCTTTACGAGATTCGGTATGCCTCGAGCCATCATTAGTGATGAGGGGTCCCACTTCGATTGCAAGCTAGTTGCCAATGCTTTGCTAATGTATGGAGTGAAACAAAATATTTCCACGGCATAACATCCCCAAACAAACAGGCAGACTGAAGTTTCCAATAGGGAAATTAAACAGATTTTGGAGAAGGTTGGTAATCCAAATCGTAAGGATTGGTCCTTAAGATTGGACAAAGCCTTATTAGCATGTTACAATGCTTACAAAACAACATTAGGAATGTCACCATTCAATCTTGTCTACAGAAAACCTTGCCATTTGTCGGTTGAGTTAGAGCACAGGGCGTACTGGGCTATGAAGCAATTAAACATGGATAGGAAAGCTGTTGGTAATAGAAGATTGCTTGAGTTAAATGAGATTGAAGAATTCAAGGCACAAATGTATGAGAACACTGAACTTTATAAGGAGAAGACCAAGCATTGATAAGAGAATTATGCCATGACAATTTGAACCAGGATAACATGTGTTATTATTTAACTCAAGGTTGAAACTGTTCCTTGGCAAACTGAAATCCCGCTGGTCAGGTCCCTTTGAAGTAGCCAAAGTATACTCTCATGGAGCAATTGACATCAAAGATAGCAAAATTGGGGTCACATATAAAGTTGACGGACAACATTTAAAGCACTACTAGGGTGCTCATGTGAATTATGACAAATAATCCATTGACCTTAGAGATGCTTAAGTTTAATATTTCTTTCCTGTCTTTATTTTCTTTACTTGCTTTGAATCAGGTGTTAAAAGACTTGTGTGTTGACAGAACTTGGTGGACTATGTCCAGCCAAGAATGTCATATGGTGGAGAGGACTTCACTAAAGTCCATTGGTAAGGTCTGGTATCACATCCTCAAGAGTAGGTTAATGTCATATACCCTCAATTCAACAGTGTCTAAGGAATGAATGCTACTGCTGCATTCAATCATCATCGGTAGGAAAATCAACATCGACAAAGTTATTTTTCATGAGCTGTATCAGTGTGCAGAAAAGGATGCGGGCAGTCTAAAATTCCCTTCCCTCATCACTGCTCTTTGCAGAACGGCTAATGTCCCCTTAAATGTCAATAAGGATGTTACTTGAAACAAGGGAGGAATGTCCTGAGCTATATTTGTAAAAGTCCAAGGAGTAAAAACACCGAAACAACACCAACAACGTAAGGCACCTACATCTTCTGCCAGGAACTTTACCTCGGTAGAAACCTTAAAGTCTCAGAGTTCATTTGAAAAACAAGTGCTGCAATCCTTGGAGCAACTGGAGCAAAGAATGTCCCTATTCGAGATTTAGCAATATCAAATTACTGAAGAAATGAAAAAGGCCCAGGAACAATAGGCACTTTATTGCTCCTATGTGAAGGAGCTTGATAATGCTCTAAAAAAGTCCCTGCAGAAGAACTTCACTAAGCCAATACCTAAATTTCCTAATTTCCCCAAAACTTTGCTACCACTTCTTGAGGCTAAACGTGCTGAAGAAGAACCAATTGAAGTGCAGTCTGACAAGGTAGAGTCTGTAAATGTGAGAGAAAGTCCTAAAAAAGGGAAAGTAGCCGAGGTAGAACCTGAGAAAATAGAAACTATGAACATTGAGAGTGAGGAAGAAGAGCAAAATGAAACCACCCCTGTAGTTAAAGCAATTAAGAAGGGAAAATAAGTTGTCCCACCTACGCCACTTGAAGCAATGTCCACACAAGACAGCAAAATCAACCACATCATTGACGAGCTTTGTGAATCCGAAAAGGAAGTAGAGGGACCACTAATTTAGTCACTTAAAAGAAAGACAAGATATAAGCGCATAGCAAGAAAATCAACCCGTAGGTAGTGAAGTACCATCACTACAAATTAAGCTTTTGGATAGGGGAGTTTCTTTTACCCTCTGCTAAATAAATAATTCATACTACATTTTGTTAATTTTGAGTATCATG
The DNA here is from genome assembly GCA_013467495.1 of Gossypium gossypioides. Classification (NCBI taxonomy): domain Eukaryota; kingdom Viridiplantae; phylum Streptophyta; class Magnoliopsida; order Malvales; family Malvaceae; genus Gossypium; species Gossypium gossypioides. The sequence goes on from CM025150.1 coordinate 21,491,395, forward strand.
AATTAAGGACAATACATCCCTTAGGTTTGGTGGTGTAGCATGCATTTAAAATTTTATTTTAACATTTCATCACTCATTGTTATATTTTATTCTTATAGACATACTTAGTTGCCATAGCATTTCATGCATTCTGATAAGGAATAAAGAATTGTTTGTTATAACATTATTGAGTTGATTGCATGATAGCTAATTTAGTGATGTCTAATTATGATGAAAATAGTCCTTAATTTTTAAAAATATATATAGAGAGAGGAAATGAATAGAATCGATTCCTAAGGTAAGGATTCTCTATCATATCTATGACACTTAGATTGTATTCATTCAATCCTTACTGACCATAGGAATTTTTGGATTAAAATTCACAGTTTCTTATAGAAGTTATTGAGTCGAAGTGTACAAATATAGCAAATGAAAGGCTAAATTTAAAATCCCAAAAGCATAAATTGCTAAGTTTTATAGTAAAGACTCCAATGTCTGTTTCATTGAATAGCCTAATAGTTTGGTGTTTGGTCCATCTTTACTTTTCAGTAGAAAAAGTTTTACATAAGAGTACCTTAAATATATTTTGGGACACTCAATCTTGGAAAACTACTAAGTAGCTTAGGAGTTTGGTGTTTGCTCCATCTTTACTTCCAAGTACAAAGGTAGTTGGAAACATGAGTGAAGAAAATAACTTCAAATCATGATTGTGCTAAGTACTTGGGAGTTCGGTGTTTGCTCCATCTTCATTTCCAAGTAGAAAGGCATGTGTGATGAGATGAATTCCCAAAAACAAAGAATGAAGCAATAAATGGGAGAAGTATAAACTAAAGTCGAATTAAAAGTTGTATTAGACCAGGAATTCGTAAGTTCTTTAAGAATTAACTAAATACAATCAAATGCACACAACTGGACTTAAGGAGATTTTGATTTTAGGGAAAGGTTCTTGTATTTTTGGATTTGATGAGCTTTTATTGGACAGATTGCACATATTCTTGAGCGTAGGACATTCTAAAGACTAAAAATTGGCAATGCTTAATCAACTCGATAATGTAAGTACGACAATGAAGTGCATTAGAGCATGCATTAGTTTTTAGGTTGCATTGCAATGCTTGAGTACAAGCAATAATTTAGGTTTGGGGGTGTGATAACTCTTGAAAAGAGTTATAATTCATATTGTTAGACTTAGTTAATTACTTGTACTTAGGTAAAATTAGCTTTATTTTAGGTAATTGCACGATCAATTTTAGTCAATCGAATAGTGCATCTAAGAACTTGAGATGGTGATTCTTTATTGCATCATTACTTTTAATTACTTGTAGCTGAATTGTAGGTTTAAGGGAGAAGAATAGTAGAGGATAAAGGGTTCCCGAGGCATTATGAGTTGTCATGGCAATGCTGGTGAAGAAAACGACAAACACCTAGTCAACAATGAGAGCATTCAACACCTAGTCCCCCACATGCACGTATAATAGATAATATTCTCCTCAAAATTAGGGAAAAAACAATCATTGCCTGACGGCTTTTACCTTAAAGGAGAACCCAAGTATAAAAGGAAAAAAATGGAACCAAAAAGGGAGGAGGCGAAGAAAATGAAAGAAGCTGTACCAGGATGCCAAGTTGGGGAATTCGTGTTTGAATCCCATATTTATTTCTCTACAATTTGTTTCAAATATTCTATACTAAACTGATATTTTTGGTATATTTTGTGCAACCCAGCTATGAGCTAACTTAATACGGCTAGGATTACTTTGGATGATGTTTTAGCTTTGATTAATCTTCATAGATTAATATGGTTGCTTCTACTACTTTACCCAATGGTTATTTTTTTTAAATGATTATTAGGATGTTGATGAATAATTGATAAACCTTAATGTAGCTTAATACCGCTAGGGTTAGGGTTGCTGTAAACAAAAAAATATATAGGATTTTTCCTATATAATTCATCACCTTTTAACTTAAAATTGTTGTTAAAACCAACTAATTCTTTAATAAATTAATGAAATATGTGAAAAATATGAAATTAGGACATAGAAATTATTAAAATGTGATTTTA
>CM025150.1:21493989-21511628 GCA_013467495.1 Gossypium gossypioides
ACCTAACACGTCCCTGTTACCTCACAAGAATGCTAAGAAACCCTTAGTAAATAAGGATCAGTAAAATGCGTATTTGCTAAGTAAAGGATTCCGAAAGGACCTAATTTGGTTTCCAAACTCATCAAGGATCGAGTTTATGTTATAATTGTTGTAAATTGTGTTAAATTTTGCTAAAATCTATTTTATTCATATGTCTGCATATTAGGATAATTTACATTAGGGATCATTGCATCTAGTTTATGCCACTTCTCAACTATATTTTGTTTTTATTTTTCATATAATTTTAAAAATTAAGTGACTTAGCACAAATACAATCCCTGTGGAGACGATAACTTGATAGTTACTTATTACTTGATAACGACTGTGTACACTTGCACAAAGCCGAGCGTTACAGTTGCCTGGACCGAAGTTGGGTAATATAAGTGAGTGTTAATTGATATACTCGTGTGAACTAGAAAAAATTATTTCTGCTCCTATAATTATTACTCCTAATTGGTCAGAACCTTTTATTATAATGTGCGATGCTAGTGACTATTCTTTAAAGGCAGTGCTAGGACAAGAACAGAATAACCTATTTGGAACTATTCATTATGCAAGTAAAACACTCAATTCAGCATAGTGTAATTACAGTACAACTGAAAAGGAAATGCTTGCAATCGTGTTTACTTGTGAAAAATTCTGACCGTATTTGATGGCAAATAGAGTTTATGTGTACACTAATCATTTAACATTGAAATATGTTATGATGAAAAAGGAAACGAAAGCTAGGTTAATGAGGTGGGTGTTACTGCTTCAAGAATTTGATTTATGGATATGGATAGAAAAGGAAAAGAAAATCAAATTGCAAACTATTTATCTAGAATAGAGAATGACACAGAATAATGGAAAACTAAAGAAATAAAAGAAACTTTTGTTGACGCACGGTTGTTTAGGGTGGATATCCACAAAGCAAGGTTTAAAAATAATGGTGCCCCATGGTACGCTGATTATGTAAACTATATTTCTAGGGGCGTTTTTCCACCAAAATTGTCATGGCAACAAAAGAAAAGGATCATGCATGAAGCGAAAAATTATATATGGTAGGATCCGTATGTTTTCCGACAGTGTGCTAACAATTTTGTAAGAAAATGTGTAGCCAAAGAAGAAGTAGCTAATATTCTATTGGGATGTCACACATCCCCCTGTGGAGGACATTTTGGCAGAAAAAAATAGCTTAAAAAGTACTTCATTCGGGATTCTACTAGCCAACCATGAACAAAGACGCATACGAGTTTGTGCAAAAGTGTCATAGATATCAAAGAATTGGGAGTATATCAATAAGGGATGAAATGCCACAAATGGGGATACTGGAGATAGAGGTATTCGATGTTTGGGGGATTTACTTCATAAGGCCTTTCCCAAGTTCTTCCTGGAATCCTTACATTCTATTAGTTGTTGACTATGTTTGAAAGTGGGTCGAGGTTGTGGCTCTACCCATTAACGACACGAAATTAGTAGTTAAGTTCTTGCAAAAAAATATCTTTGCCAGATTTGGAACCCTACGCGAATTGGTAAGTGACGAATGATCTCATTTTTGCAATAAACAGTTCAATGTTGCTTTGGCCAAGTACAGTGTATGACACCGAATGAGAACAGCATACCATCCCCAAGCTAATGGTCAAGCAGAGGACTCTAACCATGAGATCAAACAAATTTTAGAAAAAAAATGGTGAACCCAAATAGGAAAGATTGGGCAGGAAGATTGGATGATGCATTATGGGCTTACAGGACAGCATATAATATGTCGTTAGGTATGTCTCCCTACAAGTTAGTTTATGGAAAAAAATTCATTTACCAATTGAACTAGAGAAAAAAAGCATATTGGGGGACAAAAGAACTAAATTTATATCTAGAATTGGCGAAGAAAGAAAGATTATTTCAATTACAAGAGTTGGAAGAATTTCATTTTATGGCTTCTGAAAACGCCAAGACTTACAAAGAAAGAAGCAAAGTTCAACATGACGCAACAATTCGAAGATGAGAATTCTTACTCGGGAAAAAAGTTTTATTGTTCAATTCAAGGTTGAAATTATTTCCTGATAACCTTAAATCAAGATGGAAAAACCCGTACACCATAAACCAAGCAACGCCTCATGAAGCAATAGAACTCAATGGAAAAGAGGGGAAATATTTCCTCGTAAATGGGCAACGTATAAAACATTCTTTTGGAAGGACGATGAATATAGTTGTCGACACACAGTTTCTACTATGCAAACTTATATAGATTTCAAGAGGAACTGAAGGGATAAATGAAAAGTACGACAATGAACAAGGTGATGAAAGTGAGGATTCCGAGACACAAAAGGGACACATTCAGACATGGCTCATATGTCGTGACACCAGAACCTTATGTTGCAACATCAAACAATCTTCAAAACAGGTAAACTGTCCTTGTTGTCACGACACCGCTGAAGGATGTCGCGACACCACTGCGTAAATTCTACTATCTGAGTTTAAACTAACCATTGATGTTTATTGAGTTTAGTTTTATTAGGATTATAAGTTTTTAACCTTCTACTAAGTAGGATTGAATTATAACTCTTTGTTATGCTATTATTTTCTTTATAAAAAGAATACTCTGCATCTACAACCTATGAAAAACTCATTAGTTCTTTTTGCGAAAAGCTCATTAATTTTTAGAATAGAAGATTACAGTAGAAAAGTATATATGAAGAATGTCAAGTTTTTGTGAAAGCCTTTCAAGTCCATCTATTGAATTCGAGGAGAGTGACATAGATAAATACCTACAACAGTTACAGCCTTATACTTTTATTCAAGAACAAGGTTTCAATCCTTTAAATAGGAATTATAAAGGCATATAGGAAGTCGCAACAGAAAAGGAGTGGACTAACTTTTGTTGCTGCCCGAAGAGCCCATAATAATTTTTATAGTGCAAGAATTCTATCTAATACTAAAAGAAAGGGAAGCAAAAAAGACCATTCTATGATATGCAATCTCTTGTCAAGGTTAGAGGGCTTAATGTCCTGGTAACCGAAATAAGTATCTATCAATTTTATGATGCACCGTATTATTATCCCAATTACCTATATAAAATAGATCTTAGTGAGTTCAAAAATGTCGATATAGAGGATATCTTGATATTTTTACAGAAGGAAAAGAGATATGGACATATCGAAAGGGCACAACAATACCAAAAACATTCAACCAAGTGTTAATGAAACCAAAAGCCAAAATTTGGATAAAGTTCGTGTGCTAAAAAATTTGGGCGACGACTAACGTGTCTAACATCAATCCAATCCATGCTATTATAACATATGGAATATTGCAAAAGAAGCAAATATGTATTGGTACATGGATATATAGGAATATGGTTGAATGCGCAAGAAATTTGGAAAAAGGAATATTTTTCCCCATCTGATAACAGAACTATGCAAGAAAGCAAAAGTACCTATAGAGTGAATGGATAAAACAATGAATCCTCCCAAGAAACTACTCAGAGATGATGTTTATAAACAGTTTGTCATATTGTAGAAAAAACAAAAGGAGGAAAGGAGGAGAAGAGGACTTCAAGAAGATGATGCATAGATCAAACTAATGTGTTAGTTTTATTGCAATAGATATCGTTAGGAAATTTAAATCAATTTTTTTAGTATTTTATTTATTTTCATTAATTTTAGGAATTTTAATTCGTTATGATTAATGAACTTAAATTATTTATAAAATACCCCTGCCAAATAGATGCACAACAATTAGAGTTGTCAACAAGCAATGGAGGAAGCACCCACCAATAGCCAATGGAACTATCATGATCAATCGGGTAAGTTCTTTCCTTATCTTTCTAGGGAAAATATGTTATCTTTTTATGGATCAAGCAATGGAACTATCACATTGTGGACAATATGTTATCTAAAGTGTGGGGGTGACATAGAAAATTTGTTTTAATTTTTTATGTGTTTCTTTGGTTTTTCTTGTCATTTGTGTGCTTGAACTTGTAGAAATACAAGTGATTGGTTAGGACCGTGTACATAGGTTGCTTGTATTTACAATAAATTTGGCATGAGGATAGGTGATTTTAAATGCTTAATTATTAGGCTATTAAGTTCTATATATTACACTGTAAATAGGCATTCAAGCAATTTAATGTACCAAATGATATAAAGAATACAAAGAATGAGAATGCTAGTATGAATGATAAATTGTTGAATTTGTGGTTGTTTGGTTGATTAGAGTTGTCAATATTGTGATACCTAGGGATGACCTAAGGCATTGTTTGGAATACACTCAAAGCTAAAATGCTAACCCTATTATTTATCTTTAGTACATATTTTTGAGCCATAAATCACTTCTTGATGAACCTTTATACAAAACCCAAGCCAAAATATAAATTTGTACTTATCCCTTTTCGTTGGTCCTGAACTGCACAACTATAGACGTCTAGTCATACGTATTGAGAATTAAGTAGATACATTATGGCAAATTTTGTAAAAATAGTGAAATAGGAGAGATCAATGTGATATAGTAATCATAGGTTAGCCAATATGTGCAACAAAAGAAAAATTAAAGAAGAAAATCAAAACGTGTAGAAAAAGTACATGAAAAGAAAAGGCATTTGTGAGTGAGATGTATTGAAAAAAGGAAAAAATGTGACAAAGTCACAATATGTAGAAAAGGTCGTTCATTAAAGCACAAAAAATTTGTGATCTAACCATGATTGTTATATTATGTTGTGACTTCCTATGTGGAAAGATAAGGAAGGTGAGAAAATGAGACATAAGGCGGTGAGCGAGAAAGGGTTACTAAGGGGAAGAATAAGGAATAATATGATGTGATTAACTATTTTTGTGCTTGAAACTATTTGATGCATACTATTGTTGAAATCCATACCTATGCTAAGCCTCAGAACGTTACAAGCCGAAAAGCTCTATGTCATCTAGGTAGACTTATTCACAATTCAAAATCATACTGAATAATTGCATTTATGATTGTTTATATTCTACTAGAATAATCAAATTATTTGTATAATTTATTGATGGATTTCTACATTTGAGACCCTTAATGTTTTGTATGCTTTGTAATATATTGAACTTAGGTGTTTGATACTAAAAGTGGTAAGTCAGTTATATCTCATGTCAAGATTATATGTGAATATGAAATGTCTATTCATGTGATCCAACGCTAACACTTGTACCATACTTGTTCAAGGGTTGTCTTTTTATTTATTGTTTTTGTTTGTGTTGCTTGAGGACAAGAAATGACTTAAGTGTGAGGGAGTTTGATTTGTCGTAATTCAGTGTAGCAGATTAAATTAGTTTTCACACTTTAAGAGCTTGAAGATAAGCATTTTAGTTGCATTTTAATTATATTTTAGTAAAGTTTAGTTAAGTGTAATGAATGTGTAATTTGAATCTTTTATTGACCTTAGGGGCCGAATGAGGCCTAAGGGTGAGCTAATATACATTGTGAATGTACAGAAGACCATTAGAAGGCATACTAACTCGATAATGGTCACTAGGTTGCAACAGGGAGCATTTGATGCCGCAACATTGGAAGCAGAATAAGAAAAGTCCAAGACTGCCTTCGATATTGCAACACAACCTGAGGATGTCGTGACATACACCTGAAGATACCCTGAAGATGGGCATGTTGCCCTCAATGTCGCGACATAGGACCTGGTGTGTTGCGACATCGCATCTACACGAGAAATTAATATGAGAAAGGGGCATTTTGGCCCACACAATCCAACTTTAAGCTTGGGAGCGTCAGCTGACCTAGGGTTAAATACGACGGTCATTCTAAGTCTATAAATAGGCTCAGCTAATGTAACAACCTGTTTTCAGTTAAATCGGAACAATAATTTTGGGACCACAAATCCAAAGTCAAAAAATTTATTTTATTATTATTTTATTGTTTACAGCATGATAGTAGTACCGTATAAAAATTTCGTTACGAAATTTTACCGTTTACATGCTCAATTTGACAAAAAGGACTAAATCATGTAAAGTGCAAAAGTTGAGTTCCAGTAGCTAAATGTATTAAATAGCTATAGAACCTTAAATTATGAGTCCTTATATGGTAATTAGACCATTTATGTTGTTAGTGGAATGTGATGGCTTGGCATTATTGAAATTAGTAATGTTTTTAAAGGTTAAATTGGTAAATAGGTAAATAAAGGTTAATAATTAAAGAAAACCAATTTCCTTCATGCATTCATCTTCTTCAATCGAACCTTAGGGAAAGAAAAGCCAATGGAGAGCTTTGAGTTTTTACTTTCAGCAAACATTTCCTAGCTTGTGGTATGTACTTTTGACCTGTTTTTACTGATTTATACATTTTCGGGATCATTGTAGCTTAATCTAGCTAGCCCGGGGACTAATTTATGAAATAGTTAAAATATAAGGGTTTTTCCATTGATGAACATACATGAGTTTTGATGTTTGATGATAGAAAATGGATCGTTGTTGTTAGATAAACAACTTTTGTTAAGAGATTTTTTATGAAATTGTCAAATAAGGATTTAATTAAAAAATGGAAATTTTACATGGTGAAATTGTGAAATAAATGAAATATAGGGCATGCTAGGGACCTAATTGATATTCGGCTATAGTGGGCTATGGTGGAATTTTATGAATTTCCATTTTTATTAGATAGGGCCTAATTGCAAAAAAAATTAAAAATATAGGGGTAAAATGATAATTTTTCCAAAATATGATTTTGGGTTAAATTGAATGAAATATATTTTTAATTGAGTTGAATTTATCTGTATAGATCAAGACAGACCTCGTACGGCTTTAGATCGGGGTAGAGAGAAAGCCTCAAATTAACCGCCTTCGTATTTACGTAAACTCATCGAGGTAAGTTCGTGTGATTAAGTTGTGATTATATGTTTTATTTTGAAATATGCATGAATTGTAAATTTTCTATATGTATACACGATTGCATATCCAACGACGTACGACAATTACCAAGTCTCATTTGAACCTTAGGAATTCGTAGGATACAATTGACATGTTATTAGGGTTTACATAATTCGGGTACTGGTCCTGAACATCCTATCGATGGCTGAGGTCCTGCACGTGTTGCGAATACTCCACAGCTCGTGTGAGCAGCATCATGTAGCTACGTTCTAACCCACAGCTCATGTGAGCATACCGATTTATAGCTCGTGAGAGCATACCAATCTACAGCTCGAGTGAGCATACCGATTCACAGCTCGTATGAGCATACATGTAAAGGACTTGACAGATTACAGTTATATGAGTTAGCACACTATGTGTGAGCTATCTTGGGTATCCAACAGTATTCTAATGGTTCAACAGGCGATATTCTAATACAAATTGGTAAGAATTCGATACAGACTATTACAGGGACACATATGAATTACATGGAAATGTTGTTACATGGTATATGGATAATTGGATTGGATGATACATGTATATGAAACTGAATCAATTTTTGTGCTCATCCATGATTATTGGTTTATATATGTATTTACATGGCTAACATGGTTGATCTATATGTGTCTAGGCATTTGGCCAAGTTATGTTGGGATATGCTATATTTACTTACCGATTATGTGACTGAATGGTAAGTTTTATTCTATGATATACGAACTTACTAAGCTTAAATGCTTACTCTATGTTATTTTACGTGTGTTATAGTGAATCTAAAGCTCGTTCGGGTTGAAAGCTTGTCGGATCTATATCACACTATCCATCGGCTCTTTTGGTACTTTCAATTGTTTTGATTTTGGTTATAATGGCATGTATAGGTATTTTTGGCTAATGTTGGCCTATATGTTTTGTTGTGAATATGGCCATTTTTTTTGGCTTGTGTTTTGGCATACTTTAGTACATAAATAAGTAGCCTTGACATGGTTGATATGTGGCTTGATTTGGGTTTGAATAGTGAAAGGTAAAATGGTAGTTAAATGTGTTTTGTGATATGATGAAATTGTGGTGAATTGGTACTTTAATATGTATGACTTATATGGTAATTTGGTGCTAGTTTAGAATGGCATATTTGGTACCAATTGAGAAGTTTTGGTTTGTTTTGGTAAGTAAAATAAATGGCATGAATTGATGCAAATATGCTTAGTAGTTAGTTGATTATTTTTCCAAATAGAGTACATGTTTATATATGTTTTAATGTTGTCATTTGAGGTGCCTAAGGGCATATTGGTTTTATGTGATTATACCATATGTATATAGCTAGAATATGCATGATTTTGGTGCCTTGTTATGGCTTGTATATATGTGCATTTTTTGTTGTAGGTACATGCCTAGTTGAGTGAGAAAAATGGCTTGTAAAATGGTCTATTTTCGTCCACACGAGTAGAGACACGGGCGTGTGTCTCAGCCGTGTGTGACACACGGCCAGGCAACACGACCGTGTGTCCCCTATAGCTTTCAAAGGGATGCAAGCCAGGCTGTTACATGACCTAGCACACGGCCTGTCACATGAGCGTGTAAGGTTATTTCGAAGGGTACATTTCCTGGCACACGGGCGTGCGGCTTGGCCATATGACCCAAGTCAATGAGTTACACGGGCACGGACACGGGGTGGGACACGGCCGTGTGTCCTTACTTCGAATGCCCACACAGCCTAAGACATGGGTGTGTCTCTTGGTCGTGTGAGTCACACGGCCATGTGACCCCTACAGTGTTAAAATTTTTCCTTATTTTCTGATAAATTCTCTGAGTTTTTTATTTAGTCACGACTTGTTTCTAACACGTATTTAGGGCCTTGAGGGCTCGTATAACGGACAATATGTATGTTTTGAATTGATTTTAATATGTTTATTGATATGATTTAAAAATTTTGAAATTTAGGTTTGTTTGATTTGAAAACTGTGGTAATGCTCCGTAACCTTGTTCTAGTGATGGATACAGGTTAGGGGTGTTATAGCTAACACATGTATGGACACCTTTTTTTCACTTCGTATAATTTTCTCTTTAGGTCTATACTTTAGATTTTCTTTTTTCTTAGGGTTTATATTTTCATTCTTGTTCTTTTCCATTGGGAAGAAATCAGGTTCTAAAATTGTTCTCAAACTTTGTGAGGATTTTGTGCTTAAATTAATACAATCAGACTTCTTATAAACTTTATTCTTGAAATTGTTGTTTATGTTTGTTCTTTCATCCAAGTTTATATTGTTTACTAGATCCATGAGGAACTAATCCTCATTTGGGGGATTAGCGAGTGGAGGTATGAATAATTAACTATTTTGTAGGGATTTCTTAACGGTCAATTGTTCAGGAGAGGAAGAACCTAAACCCTAGGCCTGACAACCCTAGGTAGTCATCAAGGTGGGAATTAACCAAAAATTGGTATGGCCTATCTGTGAACACTTTAAACCTGAACCGGTCTGGACTGTGAGGTCAGAAGATAAGTAGTTCTTACCGACTCAATATTTTAATGGATGTATTGGAAGATCCTGCTAGGGTATTGACTAGTCGGTTGAACAAGAAAACCCGAGACGAAAGTTGATTATGATTAAGCAAGCTAATCACCCATGCCCCAATTTGATACATATTTCCTTATTTGATTTCTTACTTTTCATTTATTTAATTTTCCTTATTTGATTTCTTACCTTTCGTTTGTTTAATTTCTTTTATGTTTTTAGCATAGTTTATTAAAACTCTTATCTTTATCTTTCGTACTATAATTTGATTAAAGTATTAATTAGATCTATTTATGTTTAAATTAGAATTAATTTAATGCCCACCTCTTTTGGGTACGATCCTCGAAGTACTTACCTACTCCGTTGTAACTATATTACAACATGACCCATATACTTGCGAATATCATTTGTTGACATCTGTTGTGCAAGATTTCTATTCTGGACGTTGGTACATTCGAAGGCAATCTATATCCTACAAACATGCACAATTCTGTCTGTGAGTCCAACTTCCTTGCATCTTTTTCCACTATGTGAGTTGGGCATCCCCAAATCCTAAAATGATTAAGATTTGACTTCCTTCCATGCCACAATTCGTATGGCATTTTTTATGCTACCTTAGTTGGCACATCATTCAGAATATAGCAAGTCGTTTGTACAACGTATCCTCAAAAAGTGATTGGCAGCTTCGAATAACATAACATCGAACGTACCATGTCTAACAACATTCGATTTCTTCTCTCTATCATGCTATTCTGTTGTGGAGTGCCCGATGTAGTTAACTGGGATAGAATATCATTCTCTATAAAGTACCCTAAGAACTCATTAAATAAATATTCCCCACCTCGATTAGACGGAAGTGCCTTTATGGGTAAACCTATTTGTTTCTCCACTTCCGCATGAAATTCTTTGAATTTATCAAAGGTTTCACTCTTACGGTGCATCAGGTAAACATACATATATCTGGAATATTCATTAATAAATGTTACATAATACTCGTAACCACCTCTGGTACTAACGCTCATAGGGCCACATATGTCAGTGCGCATAAGTTCTAGGGGTTTTTTGGCCCTCGTTCCTTTTGCATTAAAAGATCGTGTAGTCTTCTTGCCTTCCAAGCAAGATTCACATTGTGGAAGATCAACTTCTTTAAGTTATTCTTTCTCGATTAATATGACCAAGTCTCAAATGCCAAAGGTATGCCTCATTAGATTAAGAAGTTTTAAATCTTTTATTCGATACTTCAATCTCAAGCAATTTGTACATCTTTGGTTTGACAAAATAGAGATTGTTTGACATCCATCCATTACAGATAAGATTGCGATTTCTAAATATTATAATTCCATTATTAAAAGTCATGAACAAGCCGTCTTTATATAAACATGCAACGAAAATTAAGTTTCTTTGAAACTTGGTACATAGAAAACATATTTTAAAATAATCTTCCTAGAATTATCAACATAAAGATGTACATCTCCCACTGCTTCAGCTGCCACACTTGTCCCATTCTTGGTCCACAACGATAAGCTCTTATCTTTAAGATATTTCGTCTCCTCGAACCCCTACAGAGAAACACAAACATGATTAGTGGCTCCCGAATCAATGACCCAGTGATCTATTGAGTCTTCCACTAAACAAGTTTCTATCATCAATAGTTCCATATCTTTGCCTTTTGTAGCTAGGTATTCTTTTCGCTCTTTACAGTTTTCCTTGAAGTGCCCTTTCTTGTTGTAGAAGAAGCATCTAAACTTATATAAGTCTTTTTGGCTTTTTGGTTCTCTTCCATTCCACTTGTGGTGGCCCAATGACCTTAGCCTTGCCTTTCTTAGTGCGCTTTCTCTTCCCTTTTGAGAAAGAAGCGACGACTATATTCACTTTTTCTCTTTGAACCAGCTAACCATCATTCAATACCAACTAATAGGATTGTAACTCCTTCATAAGTTGTGTAAATTTTAGGTTTTTTTTGCCAAGGTTATTTGCAAGCCAAAAACTAGTAAAATCCTTGGACAAGCTTTTGAACACCATCTCTATTTGAGTTTTTTGGTCCACATTGGTCTCATTTTTGTGGCCTCAAAAAAGTAGCCTGTAACACCCATTCATTCGTCATTGTCACTAGATTAGGGTTATGGATTGCTACGACAATTAATGAGACAAGAATTTACAATTCCAAACAAATTTCCATTTAAACAATCATTATCAGGCAATCAATTAATAAACATGCCATTCAATCAAAATCGGGGATTAAAATGGAGCCTAAGAAACTCTGAAAGCAATTCAGAAACAATCTGGGACTAATTTGGAACAAATCATAAAATCAAGGCAAAATAGGAAACAGGGGTCACACGACCATATGATCAGACTGTGTGACAAGCTAAGACCGTGTGAAGCTGAACAACATGGTCGTGCCATTGAACCTTGTGAAATAGCTTAGACCGTGTAAGCTACGTCACACGGCCGTGTCACCAGGCCGTGTATGTAACACCCCCTAACTCGTCTCCATTGCCAAATTACGGTTACGAAGCATTACCGTGCAATCGGAAACATTAAACATCATATCATTCAAATAGGCTAAACATATCATAATTCATGCAATCAAATGCACTTTGTTCCTAAATCGAGCCCTCTAGGACCTAAAAATAGCTTAGAAGAAATTCGGGACTAATCTAAAACAAATTGGAAAATTTAGGAAAAAGTTTCAAAAATTGGAAACAGGGGTCACACGGCCGTGTGGTCAAGCCGTGTGGAATCACCCCAGGCCGTGTAACTTTCGAACAAAGGACACACGGTCGTCTCCCATCCCATGTCCTCACCCGTGCAACTCACTGAGTAGGGTCACACGATCGTGTAACTCTCTAAGTTGCCCCACACGCCCGTGTGTCAGGCCGTGTGCTAGGTCGTGTAACTCACTTACTTGAACCCTAAGAAAACCGCAGATGACATATATGGTATAATTACCATTCAAGTTCATTAACTTTCATTTCCAAAGTCATTTAACCCTTTTAGCTAATAGAACTCAATCTTTTACCTTTTATGATTTAGTCCTTTCTACATAATTAACTAAGTAAACTTTAAAATTTCTTAACTAAATTTTAATACGACCTTAATTTAATCCCATAAACATTAAAATAATAAAATAATAATAATTTACTCGTCGAAATTGTGGTCTTGAAATCACTATTTTTGATATCACTGAAAACAGGCTGTTACAATGTAACTCACTGTGACCGTGTGAACAAAATTGTTATCGAAATCTAAAAGAGCACACGGTCGTGCCACATGCCCGTGTGAGGCACACGACTGTGTGTCAAACCTTGTGTACCTAAATGTACCTTCAAATGCAAGATTACCAGTTCATGCTTACTTAAACTACAAGCAACCAATTAATCAAACTTTCAACCTGTTCAATTCACATAAAAACATCAAAACATGCTATTTACCTAATTCTAAACAATATGCCATAAGGAAACATCACAAATCAACAATCAAATTTAATGATCAAATTCATTTTTTATCAAATTCACACTTAACCAAACAGGTTATTTAAGGTACAAAAATGTCATAATTCATTCATCAAACATTATACCTTTATCTAAACACATTTAAAAAAAAAACTTGTCTACCATAACAAGAAACTAGGCACAAATCATTTTATACCATCCAAACCAAACTCCAACCACTGTTTACTTATTCATGTATTCCCTATCACAATATAACACACCTATATGCATTTCATGTGATCAAGTTAAATCCACCACATATCAATTTCAATATCACATTCAAATCTCTAAATCAAGCTATGATCAACCACATTATTGGCCACAAACAATCAACTTATAAACAAGTACAAAATATGCCACTTATAATG
Source organism: Gossypium gossypioides (assembly GCA_013467495.1). Lineage (NCBI taxonomy): Eukaryota > Viridiplantae > Streptophyta > Magnoliopsida > Malvales > Malvaceae > Gossypium > Gossypium gossypioides. The sequence goes on from CM025150.1 coordinate 21,507,252, forward strand.
AACAATTATATACAAATTACAAGATACTCATATTACATGCTACATATCCCAAAGCAAATGTTTTCAAAGTATACCAAATATAGTTGGATAGTGTGATCTTCCACTTGATCTGATTGCTTGGTTCTGCAAAATGAGATCTACAAGAAATTAGGAAAACAACACGAGTAAGCTTTTACGAGCTTAGTAAGTTAATAGGTTGAAACGTTATAACTTACTGTATAACCATAGTTTTATAATTAACAAAATCAATAGCTAACATTAACCCTCTTAATCACAGCTATTCAATAGGTGAGTTTTGTAAATACAATTCATTTAATCACCTCATTTATACAGAATCAACCATTATCAAGTCACGATAAAATATTGAAAACCATAAACACATGTACAAGTCTTTCACAAGAAATCATTCAGTTACCTATCATCGTTAAATCATTTAACCATTAAAAATTTAGCCAAGTGGATGGTATAACAGATACAGATACACATTTATCCATCCCGAACACACCAGAACGCTCAAACGAGCCAAACCCGCCGAGAACACACTTGGGCACAAAGTGGCTAACCCGCCGAGAACACCAGAATCGTTGTAAATATAACATGATAGTCTATAACAAATGTTGGATTTCAGTATATTCAGTGGATAGTAACAAGTAAATAATCATCATCTCATCACAAGTCAATCCCGTACCGCACGCAATATAACCTATTGGGATGCCAATTGTATCCTATCCTATGTTCATACGGGCTCAATACATGTAATCATATAACATTTTACAATTCAATTCATTTTTCTCACCTTGTACCAATTTATAACAATTCAATCATATCTATATATTTATTAACATACCACAAATTAGAAATCAATATAATATTACAAATTATTCTAATTTAAATTATGAACTTACCAGGGCTAAACAACAAAGATTGTAATGTTAAGGGTTAATTAGCAATTTTTCCTTTTTCCACAATTATCTACCGACTCTTACTCTAAACAGTAATTTATTTCAATTATCAGCCCAAATACTTATAAATAATATATTTAATTCATATGACTTCTTCATTTACATTTTTCACAATTGCCTTAAACTTTTACATTTTATTCAATTTGGTCCTTAATATTAAAACGAGCCTATTTTCACAAAAAATTCATAAACCTGATTTTTGCTGAACCTTTAACCATATAAAAGAAAACCCTTAAATTCTGAATTTTTTCAATAAAACCCTTCCAAATTTCACATGCTTTTAATTAAATCACTAAACTTAAAACTATAGAAAATTACTTTACAAACTAGCTCAAAATCACCACCAAAGCTCAAACCCAAGCATAAGCATCAAGAAAACCTCAAGAACATCAATTATAATTTTTCTAAACTTTGACAGTTTCACAAAATAGTTCCTAGGCTAGCTAGAGTACAATACAACGATTTCAAAAACATAAAATTAATGAAGAATGGACTAAGAAATCTTTCCAAGCTATTTCAGTGGAGTTTTCGGTTGACAAAACAAGAAAATGAAAAAGATATAGTGGTTTACCATTTGTTTTATTATTATCTTAGCTTTAATAATTAAATTAAAACAAATAAAATATAAAATATAATACAAACTCATATCCGACCGTCCATTAACCTTATTATGGTCTATTTGCAACATAGAACCTCCCACTTTTACTTTTTATACTCAATTGGCACTTAAACACTAATAGCAATTGATTTTTGTAACTTTTACGATTTAGTCATTTTTCTTTAATTAACTAGCTAAACATTAAAATTTCTGAACCAAAATTTAATACATCTATGTAATCACTCTGCAAATATTTAATAAAAATATTTATGAGCTCGCTCGGTTTATAGAAACAAGGTCTCGATACCTCGTTTTCCAAAACCACTTAAACTTAACAATTCATTTCAAAAATAAAAAATTATCAAACCATTATTTAATATAATACCATATTTGACTCGTAAATATTAATAATAATATTTACGGACTCACTCGTAAGAATTATGGTCCCGGAACCACTATTTCTAGCACCACTAGAAAACAACCTATTAGAACTCTCCCCCATTAGGAAATTTCGTCCTCGAAATTTTTACATGAGAATAATTCGAGTATCGTGACTTCTTCAATTCCTCAGTTCCCTACGTAGCTTCTTCAATACTGTGTCGATGCCACAGATTTTTACTAACGGTACATGTTATTCTAAAGTTCTTTTATCTCACAAACTAAAATAGTTACTAGCTCCTCTAAATATGACAAATGACGATATGATACAGCTTTCAAACAATCTCGAATAACACAAACTTTATCTTCAGTTTCTCGAAGTAATTCTTCCTCAACTATCTGGTTTTCTCTCAATTCTAACCAGTATAACGGGGTTCTACATTTCCATTCATATAAAGCTTCAACGGTATCATTTTAATAATGGACTGATAGTTATTATTATAAGCGAATTCGGTCAACGACAAATATTTTTTTCAGCTACCTTCGAATTCAATACTACAACATCGTAATATGTCTTCCAGAATCTGTATTACTCATTCCAATTGTTCGTCTGTTGCGGATAAAATGTTGTACTGAAGTTAAACTTAGTAACCAGAGCCTCGTGGAATTTACCTCAAAATCTTGAGGTCAATCTCGGTCTCAACCGTAAATAACAAACAACAGTACTCTGGTTAATCTGACAATCTTTGATACATATAACTTAGCTAGCTTTTCAAACAAGTAATATGTTCTATCCAAAATAAAGTGAGTCGATTTCGTTAACTTTTCAACAACAATCTACCCCCTCCCAATGGATAATTGAGCCCTAAAGTTGAACCCATTGAGCCCTAAAGTTGAACCTAAATTGTTACAAATCACTCTCCCCAAATACCTCACGTTACATACAATATCTCTCCATAAAAATCCCTAAACAAGGAGTATTTAAATACACCCCCCAAATGACTAGAGAAGAAGTCAATCAATAGCCTATTTATACGATAATACAAGAGTCTCTTCAACATCTTTTTGATAAGCATAAAAATCTTAGTAAAAGGCTGGATATATCTCTTGAAATATCTTCAATAATTATCCTAATAAAACAAACCATCTTGATCTCCAAGTAAAAGGATAAGGATAAGGCTTAACTTGAGATTGTTGATCCTTCATCTTACTCTTCCCAATTTCGATCAGCCGCATTCAAGATATAATAAAACATGGCTTGAGAATCTTTTGTTGATAATGTCACACACCATGAATATCAAAGTAAAAAATGTCAACTTAATACTGCACTTAGCAATCCTAAAAGCATATTTAGATTGTCATCCAGACAATTGTTCCAACAAGAGAAAGAACACAGTTATCAAAATTGCATTTTAAAGAAATGTTCGAACATGAGGAGCAACTTCAAACACAAGGATAGTTAAGGTCTTAACAATGTGCTTTGACTTTGATATGTTGTTATTATTGGAATAAAGAATTGTCATTTATTATCACAATTCGTAGCCTAGTGACAAAATTTTGCATCCATATTCTAGCGAAATCGGAACTTGTATACCTCATTTCTGTAGCCTATTAGACCTCCGGTATGTGAGCATGTAATGTTTTGTTTTCTAAAGGTAATGTATGAATTGTTTGGCTATTTCCATTGATCCATATCCAAATTGCTTGAATACCTACAAAACATCTCAACCTTGTATGCACTATACAAACACGTACAAATCTAAGCATACAGTGAACTCCCCATTGTTAAAGTACAGGAAACCTTTTGTATTTTCTTTAATCTTAAAATCATATTTGAAGTATTAATCGAGACTAAACTTATTACTGACAAGTACTATGCTTACTATAAATCATCATATATATAAAGATATGCTTACTCTTATTGAACTTATGCTATATAATCATCAATCAAATTCATCTCGAAACCGAATAATATAATCACTTTGTGAAACTTATAACACCATTTATGAGAGACCTATTGAAGCCAATAAATTACTTTAATTTACAGGCCATTGACTTTACATCACTGGACATAAAAAAAAAAATTTATTACACTTATAAATCGTTTCATTAGTGTCATCATTGAAAAACACAATTTGACATTCATTTTTGCAACTTAAGGCAAAAATATTAGGCACGAAAATTGGGCTTGAATAAAACAATTACACCCATTTAAAATATGGGTTTGACTCAAGCTTGAACATTCAAGGCCTAAGCTCGGCTTGACTTATCCTGTTTTTTATAAGTTTGTAATGTTTTATATTATGTAATTTATAACACATAAAAATTAAATTTATAATAATATATAATACTCCTATAACGTAAACATTAAAAAAATTAAGATAACCATATATAAAATTTTAATAAATAAAAAGAGAGAGATCCATTTACACCAATGTA
>CM025150.1:21604064-21620607 GCA_013467495.1 Gossypium gossypioides
TTTTGGGCCACATAGGCCTGCTTGTAATTTAGACTGTTTTTGTAGGCCGGGTAAAATTTGGGTATTACAACGTGTATGCGAGAATATGAACTGAGGGAGTATTCGCTAGTGATTAAGTTGAAGGTTTAGAACGATGATATCATCTAAACAAATTATTAGTTGAAATATACAAAAATGAAACAGGTAAATGATGTTTTCCTCACTAAGTTCTCATGAACTGATCTGTGTATGTTATGTTACAGGTATATTGATATGGGTTTGCGCCAGAAGGGATGACGCCAAGATTATGCCAATAAGTGGTGTATCGGGTTATTTTGCATATAGAGAGTGTTGATAGCGTGTTTAAGTCTGAGTTTTCATTAAGAATCCCATACCTTGAGGTGTCTATAATAGATTAGGATTCCAAGTTAAATATCGTTGCAATTTAATTACCTCGAGCTGAAGTTGTAATTAGTCATTGTATTTACTTATGTATCTTACTTTGAAATTTTGTAATTAAGTTGTAATTATTTGTAAATTGTATTAGTAGATTTAGCTCATGTTTGTATTCATGTGGTAATACCTAAGATTCAAATCCGATTAATCAGATCGGGTTGAGAGCGATACAAGTTTGGTATCAGAGTACTGTGTAGCCGATTATTGGATCATGAAGCTGATGAAGCCCTGTATTCATGGTACACCGAGCCTGGCTTAAGTCTCTCAGGTGCGTCAAAATTATTTCGTAATGTGACTAATGTATTAATTATAGTTAGTAAAGAGAAACAATGATGAAGTAAACAAGGAAAAGAAAGGTAAAAATATTGATTTGTTAATAAGAAAGAAAGGATGATACATGATATGGTAAACAACAAAACAAGAGTTAAAGTATAAAAGAAATTTCAGTCCCTATCTTCCTTAGTTTGATTAATGGGCGTGTGTTGAACCCCTTCTGTAAGAAGGGGACTTCAGGATTTTGATCCCTTACTGTTGAATTACCTTCACTGTTTTCAGCGTTGGTTGTATCAGAAATGAACAAATTTCCTGACTGTTTCCATTTTTTTGGAAAGATTCCCATTCTTCTACCTCTGGATGGTAGATGTTAAAACTAAGAGATTGGGAAGAAATGTTACCAAGATAGCTAAAATCTGGGCGACTAAGATCAAAAGGACCTGCGGCCACTTGGGTGTGTAGAAGTAGGTTCAACACTATGGTAGAGCATCATTGTTGTTCTTTGTGGTATCCTCCTAATATTTATTATAGGTCTCTAAAGTGGACATCTTATTTTTGTAGCATTCACTGGTATCTTTGAGAGCCCCACTCCAAAAATCATGTTCAATAGATATGACCTCTGTGATTTGGGACATGAGTGAGAAAGGACCCTTAGAGGAATTAGATGCAAGGTAAGAGGAAAAAGCTTCTCTTAGCTATAGAGGTAGCAAATTTAGTTGTTGTTGAAAAATGGTGCTGAGAGATGTGGAAAATGGCACTAACTTCAGAAGAACTCGCCAAGGAAAGTTACATTCTAATTCAGAAGGGGTAGCATATTATGTTAGAAGAGGAAAGACAATTGACTGAATTAAAGGAATTGTCTCGGAGGGATTAGTAACATGTGTGGGAGAACCTGTTTAAGGGGTAGACTCTTCAAGGGCTAAAGGAACCTCGAGGAGAGCAAAAATTGAAGATGAGTGGGTAATTCCAGTAACAGGCCCCCTATTTGATTTATGGCTTACCAAGGGAGGGCATCCACTGCTTCCAGATTCTTGAGGGCTCTCTTCTAATCTGTCCCTTTGCTTTGTTTTCTTTGTTGCTAACTTGCTGAGTCGAGCAATAGTAGCCTTCCGTTTGTCAATAACTCCTTTAAGGATGAATGAAATGTCCATGTCCTGATTATGTGAACATAACAAATATCCTGCATCATCAATAGGAGAATTAGCATGATCTGAAGTGGAATCTGTAATAGGTTTTGTTATAATTTTCCAATTTCTTGGGCGAAGACTACAAATAGAGTAAAAGTATAGTTGCGGCTCCCAGATGCGCCCAATAAGATGTGTGCCATTTCCCTATCTGAGTTATCTGGCTAGGCTTCAAAGGTAGACAGTACGAAGGGGTCAATTGTTGGATTGAATGAATAGTTTGGGCGGCAACCATTTGGACTCAAATTCTTCAAACAATGTTGAAATACGTTCCTAACAAAAATTAACTCCACCAAATCAAGTATACGCCCCTTTTTAATCTTTGGCATTGTCTTTTAGCAATTTGAACAACCTTTGACTTGCGTTTGGTACAAACATTTTCTTGAGGAAGGGACCATTGAGTTGGGAAACCAATACCAGAATTGATTTTACTTGGAACCTTGATCTATTTATCCTTTCTTAGGTGGAGATTTGATATCCTATTTTGAATAAAGGGTTCATATGCTTGTCATGCACTAAAATGAGCATTACAAGTAGAAATCCAGTTCACTATATCTTGAGTTAATAAAATCTTTGAAAAACACGTACCAATGGACACTCACAGTTTATATAGAAATCGATGTAAAATGCCACCAATCTCCACCAGGATAGGGTAGATAACTATCGTGGTGCAATACAATAACTATTGAGTGCAATGTAAAAGAAAGGGTTAAGTGGCAGATGGAAGCCAGCCTCCAGTAAAATGAGAGGCAAGATGAAACTTGCAGAACTGTCGCTGATATGACAATGTTGAGCAAGCTGAAAGTCATAGGCAAAATTTGGGTTTTGGAAACCCTGGATTCTATGTAACGATACATTTCTTCTTGAGCGGTATTAAAATCGCATATCTAAGTTTCCATGTGTGGTGGAGTTTCACGAGCAATGGTTCAGATAGTTTGGTCACAACCCCTCCTTTCGATAGTAGTTTTTCTCACGTTGGGAATAAAAAGTTAAAAATAGAAAGAAGAAAGGAATTACCTTTAAGAAAATCAGAAATGGAAGATGACAAATGCAATAAGGTTTAGCAGAGGAAGGTTAGGGTTTCGATCAATTTTGTAAAAGTAACTGATGAAGTATTTGAGTACAAGTTTTATAGAAATTGTTGAAAAAATACTCCATTTGGAAACGGTTTTCTTGCGTAGTGGAAAATTAAAATTTTGAAAATTGACCCAATTTGTGATATTTATAGCAATAAACCTTAACTGAATTTGTACCTATGTTTTTCGATAAGCAGATCCTTGATGTTTTCTGGGTTTTAACCAAACGATCTTTTTCGCAATTCTTGTACCATGAACTACTTTGAGTGTGGGCTCGAACCAATTGAATCAAAACACTAAACTAGAAAAAATTTTCCTTTTCGGATGAAAACATAAATTCTCTCTTCTTTAATAGAAATTGGTAAAATTGTTATTCTGAAAGATATGTTTTGAATTTGAGAATAATTCTCTCTATTTTTTGATAGAATAACAATCCCTCAAAGTTGTGTTAATAGCTCTACTGATGTCATCTATTTATAGGAAGAAAAGGTAGAACCCTTGTAGAGTTATAGAGGTTTATTTTAAATAGAAAAAAAAACATCCTACTTAGAGTAGGAGAGGGGTGAACATCTCACCCTTTTATTTCTGCTAGGGTTGTCGTCCCCTTCTAATTATATGAGGGGTTTTGGGCTTCTCTAATATCAGGTCTAATAACGAGTACTTCTTAGGTCCCTTTTGACCCAGTATTCAGTAAGGTGATGCAACCCAATTCAATTTTTCTATTTCCCAAAATAAACTTTAATATTTACATATTAAATAATTTTCTCATCTCAATTTTACCTAAAAAGGGTAAAAACCAGGTGAGTCCTTAGATTGAGTCTTGCATGTGTATTATGCTTATCTAGAAATTTCTACACTAAGTGGCCAAAGCATGAGACTGAATCTAGTAAAGTATAATAGGAAAAATCTAATAAGAAATGTAAGAGTTTATAATTTGAATGACTATGGTGTGCTTATACCTCCAAGTAAGAACAAGTCTGATAGGAAGTGCATGTATATCTGGTAAGCATAAGAATGTCTGTCATGAGTGATTCGATGCATGATGAGTTTGTTTCTGTCTCTTGAGTCATCAAAGGGGTCTGTCAGAACTAAAAACATGAATCTCTAAATGGACAAGTCCATGGCCATGGCACTAAAGAAGACCATATCGTGTAAGACCGTAATTGGTGGGTTATAGCATCATATGGGAAAATTTGAGAAAGGTTATTACCTAATGTGGTTCTCTATGTGTCTTGAAATGATGAGGGGGAAACCTCAATAAGTGTGAGTTTAGGCAAATCCCTATTGTTTAAAACACCTAAAGGGCAGCCTTTATGGAAAAACTCTGAAAGGCAAGCCTTTGTGGCGAACCTGTTAAAGGATGGCCTTTGTGGCAAAACTCTAGAAGGGTAAGCCTTCATGGCAAACCTCTTCAAGGATGCCTTTGTGGCAAGACTCTGAAAGGAAAGCCTTTATGGTGAATATTTAATAAAAAGGAAATCTTTGTTGCAATCTCATGATAATGAAGCCTTTGTGATTATCTCTGAAAAGGATTGCCTTCGTGGTATCATCTAAAGAATGGCCCTTGCGGTAACCATTTGAAAGAAACGTCTCTGTGGCAAACTGTGAACGAAAAGAAAGGAACCCATGGTGAAATCTAATAAAACGAAATATGAAGTCTTCTGAAAGAACGATAAATATGACAAACTTTGAAAGAAAAGATCCGTTAAAAGTGTTATCACAAACCCAATATAGTAACATGGTAAGAACAACAAGACTAGAGTGCGCTAGCATGACTGGTGAACCAAAGGTATCCTATCTATAAGGCCCTCTGCAACAAGAATGGTTAAGGAATCATGAAAAAATAAGACAAGGAACGCGAGAGTGGTACAGAAGATATGAAAGGAAAGATATGACCTCAGTGCGAAGTGCGACAGTCATGGTATAATGAATAGAATCTAAGGGATGTATCCATCAGAGTTAAGTTGAAGAATAAGAGATAATGAGTTAGATAAAAGAGTTCTTAGATGACATTAAGGTAAATGAGGGATTACTAGCTAAGTTTTATTGATCTTACCTCTGTGTTCTTATGTCATAGGTAAGTTGATTGAGGCTAATCTAGGAGGGAGGAGGCTGGGGCTACGTCTGCGGAGGGGAGCGTTGGGCTATTTTGCATACAGAGCGAGTGAAGCGGCGAGTTCAATTATGATAAGAATACTGTGATTTGGCTAGGCAAACTATTTATAAGCCTAGTAATGCAGATAAAATGTGTTGGCCAAATAAGTGATGTCAGTGATATTGTTTAAGGGCAAGATAAGTGTTATATATATTTGTACTTGTAAGTTTTCGTTGGGTGAAAAGTTTTGTTAAATGGTTGTAAGTATACATTGTATACTCAAATGATTTGTTGGTTGGGCAACATTACTTAATAATATGTATAAGTTTGAAAATTTTGTATGAACAAATTTAATTAAAGACAGTAAGAGAGCGGAACACCCGAGATTTGGATACAAAAAATTTAATTAAAGAAGCCCTGTATGCATAACGCGCTGAGCCTAGTGGAGTCTCTTAGGTATGCGTAGATATTTTTTTCTATGTAAGGTAAAGAATGTAAAGAAAGGGGTAAATGAGACGGTAGAAAGGAAAAGATTAATCCATTGATAAAGAACGATATATACAAAAAGGGAAAATAACAAAAAGAAAGTAGAAAACAAGATAAAAGAGCATTTTAGTCTCCTTATTCAATGGTCTGACTGGCGGGATTGATTAAAGCCTCCTTTTAGTGAGGATGTCCTTTAGGGTTTTGCTCTGTACTCGCCAAGTTCTCTACCTTGTCCTCAACTCCAGGTGTGGTTGGGGTAGAAAAGATAATTGATTGCTTCCACTCTTCTTGGAAGGCCTCCCACTCCTCACCCTCGGGATTGCAAACATCGAAGTTGAGTGAATCTATAGAGACACCCTTTAGATACCCAAAGTCTACTTTGCCTAAGTTAAAAAGACCTACAACCACTTGGCTGTGCAGAATTAAGTTTGCTCTCCACTCAGGTAGAGCCTCAATTAGGTTTTTATAAGTATCTTCCTGATATTTTCTGAGGGCCTCTCTCTGGGATTGGTGCAGTTGCTCCAACTCTACTTTGTGCCTATCCTCTTGGGCTTTAGACCTCACCTCGAAGGTAAATTTTTAGTTCTCTAAGTGGTTGATCTTATCTTTAAGCTGGATGATTTCAATCTGAGCATACCCATATTCGTTCTTTAGAGTTGTAAGTTAGGCAAATAGCCTCGCATCATACTACACGAGTCTTGATACTTTCGACAGATATCAGCTAAGGTGTCTTCTTTGAATTTTATAGATCTCCCTAAATCTGCTATCTTGCATTTATAGCATTTGCCAGCATCTCAAAAATACCTACCCCAAAGGTTGTGCTCAAGAGGCGAGATTTCTAGAAATTGAGCCATAAGGGCAAAGGGATCCTCAAAGAACTGAGAAGAAAGGTAGGAGAAAAAGGCTTCTCTTAGCTGCAATGGCAGTAAGCCTATCTACTGTTGAATGTTGAATTGAGTGGAGTAGAAAAGGGCACTAGCTCTATAAGGCTACGCCAAGGAAAGTTACTACTTAATCCGGTAGGTGTCACACCCCGTGATGAAGAGAGAAGGATAGACGACGAGATTGGAGGAGCTGCCTTCATGAGATTCTCTGATGAAGGATTGGGGTTATACCTGGGAGAGCCTACTCGAAGGATAGAGCCTTTGGGTACTGAAGGAACTCTAGGAGGAACTGGAACTGAAGGAGAATGAGTAATGGATACAACCGATTCCTTACTTGATCGATGCCCCACCAAGGATGAGCACTCACTGTTTCCAAATTCCTGAGTGCCTTCAATAGACCTGGCTCTCTTCCTTGCTGTCAATTTTTGCGGCGACGCGGATTTGGCCTTCCCATGGTCATGAATCCTCCTAAGAATGGAAGATATGTCCATGTCTTAAAATTGAGTATGCAATAAAGACCTTGCACCAGTAATAGGCGAACTAGCTTAACCTAAAGAAACACTTATCCAATTTCTTGGGTGAAGTTGACAGATATGATAAAAGTACAAAGAGGGCTCTCTGATGCCCCCCAATAGAACATGCACCAGTTCACTATCCGAATTATAGGGCCAAGCTTGAATGGCAGATGGCACAGAAGAACCTATCCTTTGGCTGGTGGAAAAGGTCAGGCTTTAACCATTGGGACTTTGATTTTGTAAACAATGTTGGAACACATCCCTGACCGAAACCAACTCCCTCAAATCAAGAATATGACCACGTTTTAAGCTTTAGAACTGTCTTTGAACCTCATAAGTGTCCTCTGGTTGACATGCATCGCAGATACTTTCTCGAGGAAGGGACCGTTTGGTGGAGAAACCAAAACCAGAACTAAGCTTACTCAACATCTTAATGTATTTAACCTTTCTTAAATGAGGATTGAAAATCTTATTTTTGATAAGAGGCAAGCAATTGGACCTCATGCTAAAGTGGGCATCAGTAATAGAAGCTTTAGATCTTTGAACCTTGAGTTGGGAAAATCTCTAGAAGACTCTCAAAAGTGGACACTCGTTGTGAATGCAACAGTCAATGAAGAATGCCACCAAGGTACACCATGACATGGTAGATAACTAGCCTGGTGAGATACCATAGATGTTAAGTACAGTGTAAAAGAACGGATTGAGAGGCAGATGGAATCCAACCTCGAATAAGATGAAAGGCAAGATAAAACCCAAGGAGCTATTGCTAAGAAGACACCGATCGGGAAACTACAAATCATAGGCAAAGTTCAATTTTTAGAGGCCTCGGGCTCCCAAGAATCGAGTCATCTCTCCTTTTATGGTGTTGCAGTCATAAATCTCGGTCTCTGTGAATGGCGAGAATTCACGAGCAATAGCCCTAGTAGTCTAGTCATGTCCCTTTTTCTGATGGTGGTCTTCCCCATGGTAGGGATGAAGAGTTAAAAGTTTAAAAGAAGAAAATAGGAAGAAGTTACCTTGAGAAAAATCAAAAATGAAGGAAAAATATTATAGATGAACTCATCAAAGGAAAGTTAGGGTTTCAAGTGATTTATGCAAAGTAACATGATAAAGGGTTTCAGTGCTGATTTTATGGAAACAACTTGCTCAGGAAGTTATTCCAAGAATGAGAAAATGTTCAAATTCTCTAATGTATGTTTCACATCTTTCTTGAGGAGGAAAGTGAAATTTTTAGGAGCTTTGGGATGATGGTTAAAATTCAAAGGGCACCCAACTTATATACGTGCCTAGGAAAAAATCAGTAGTCTAGTATACAAGTGTAATCCTTTAGGCTAGAAATTTCGAGGATGAAATTCCCTAAGTGGGGGAGAGTTGTAACATCATGCTCGGTGAAGCCCTAGTGCTCTTGATGTGATTTTGATCACATCATGTGTTCCGTCTCTAAGATCTCGAGTTTAGGCCAAGATGAAGACGTTCAAAGCCCATGCAACGTTTGCATGTAGGCTTTTTAAGGCCCAAAAATGTCCAACTTAATTTATTCAATTAATTCCATAGCTTTTTATTTCTTTAAGTATATGTGTTTTAATTATTTCCTAAGTTGTTGGCATCTTTAATATGCCTTAATTTGCATTATGCTTTAATGCATAGATTTTATCATGATATCTATGTATTTTTGTGTTGTTATTTATGCCTATGCGAGAACTAATCAAGTTATGTGTTATATTCAAGTTTTGTGTTAAGTCATTGTTTACATATATATGTGTCACATGAAGCTTTATTTATGTCATTTGTTATGTGTGTTGCATATCTGCGTATGTGCGTCTCCAATATGTCTATATGAATTTCATACGTGCGAGTCTAGAGTCTAGCTCTAGTTCAACGTCTTAGAAAAATGTGAGTGTGAATTGTTGACAACATTTGATGTATATTTATATGTGTGCAAGTGGCTATTCGAATGGACAATGCAAGACTCTTCAAGGACCTTCATTAAACCAAATTCATGCACAAAGGATTCTTCTAGAACAAGCCATCAATTTGGTGCATAGGACCGTTCATATAAAGTAGTTGAATTCATGCATGTCATAAATTGAATAGATACATGACCATAAGGAGATGCATGGATGGTGAAATCTAAAGGAGGCTAATTTGTCCATTCAGTTGACATTCATGCATGGATATATTCATGAACATACAAGAGGGGAAGTGTTACATAAATTCGGCACATTGAATTGTTAACATGCACAATTGGGAGCATGAATCTACAAGATACATTCAACAAATTCATGAACCAGCCATCCATTAATGCGTCCAGTTATTTGAAGGTACATGATCCATGCAAGATACATGTTCATTCAAGTATTTGAAGGTTTCTTCCAATTTAAGAATACATTTATGGTTTTAAGGAGAAGAATGTGACTATTCAGCTATTCAATGTATCTACCTAGTACATGAACGAAATTTATTTTTAAGTGTGAACAACTTTATGGTCGAATGTGGCTATTAGGTTATCTAGTTCGATAAATAGTTTGTAAGTTGTTAATTGAGAGGTTCGACTATTCTAAATATAATTTTTATTTGTGAGATTATATTCTCTTTGGTTCTTCATTGAACTAAAAACTGAACTTATCAAACTTCTTTGAATTTGTGATGTTTATTGTCTTATCACTCTGTTTACCATCTCAGGGTGTGGCGACTTCGTTTATACAAAGGTTCTAGTAGACTTGAGAGTTAAGTGGCTCTTAGCTTTAATATAGCTAAGGTTCTTTAGCAACAACCACTACGAGTCGAGGTTTCAATCTGTTGAACCATTTCAAGACGATCCAATCCCTTCGAGCAATTTTTTGAACAATCCAAGCTCCGAAAATTGCATTAGCTCTAGTGTTGTTTTAGGAGTAAGAATTCTGAAATAGGTTTTGAGTGAGTTAAGCATTGGACTTAACTAAGGGGATAAGTCTACGAGAGCGCCCTTGGGTGAAATCTTTATTAGGTGAACAAGTTAGACGGAAAGCAGTAGAGTAGTTCTATCCTCCAAAATGATACTCTAGCAAATAGATTGGCCGAACCATTAACATTAAGGAAATAAGTAAAAATTTCTCAGAAAGTGAGACATCTCAAAGAGTGGAACTTAGTGAAGTGTTAAGAAAGTTTGAGAAGAACTGGAATATCGCTGAAGGGCGTTGTAAGCCAAGTTTGGCTAGTTAAGGTGCTGATTATATTCCAACAGGATGGTTAGGAATGAACGATGGACTTGACACAGAAATATTTACTTATACATATAACTGTGGGTTGTTGCACAAATTTTCTTATAGTTGTCAAGTTCTTATAGGGATAAAGGTTGTATATTAGGTAATCAAAAATGGGAAAGAAGAAGAGTTTTTCCTCCCATTCTTCAGTAAGAATTTCTTTGGTCTAGACCTGAAGCAATCTAGAGTGTTTCCTACCTTCACAAAAGTTGAGGTGTTGATTTGGATCTCCACCTATGAGAGCTTCATGCTAAGAAGTAGTTGAAGTTCACCGTCTGAGGGAAATCTAGATCTAGAGTGTCGAGCTAAAAAAGTGCTAAAAACTAGGTGAGTCCCTAGATTGACTCTTGCATGTGTATTATGCTTATCTACAAATTTCTATGCTAAGTAGTCGAAGCATGAAATTGAAGCTAGTAAAGTATGATGTGACGAATCTGATAAGAAATGTGAGAGTTATGAATTTGAATGAATACAATGTGCAAATGCCTCCAAGTAAGAACAAGTTTGATAGGAAGTACATGTATGTCTGGTAAGCATAAGAATGTCTGTCATGAGTAAGTTGATGCATGATGAGTCTGTGTCTGTCTCTGGAGTCATCAAAGAGGTTTGTCAGAACTAAAAACATGACTCTCTGAAAGGACAAGTCCATGGCCATGGCACTAAAGAAGACCATATCGTGTAAGACCGTAGCTGGAGGGTTATGGCATCATATGAAAAAAAGACCATATCGTGTAAGACAGTAACTAATGGGTTATGGCATTAGATGAGAAAATTTAAGAAAGGTTATTACCGACCATGGTTCTCTATGTGTATCAAAATGATGAGGGTAAAACCTCACTAAGTGTGAGTTTAGGCAAATCCCTATTGTTTGAAACACCTGTTAAATGATAGCCTTTGTGGCAGAACTCTAGAAAGGCAAGCATTTGTGTCGAACCTGTAAAATGATAGCCTTTGTGGCAAAACTCTGGAAGGGTAAGCCTTCGTGGCAAACCTCTTAAAGGATGCTTTTGTGGCGAGACTCTGAAAGGAAAATCTTTGTCGCAAGTACTTAATGAAAAGGACGCCTTTGTGGCAATCTCATAACCTGAAAGCCTTTGTGGCTATCTCTAAAAAGGAATGTCTTCGTGGTGCTATCTAAAGAATGACCCTTGAGGCAACCATTTGAAAGAAATGCCTCTATGGTGAACTTTGAATGAAATGAAAGGAACCCATGGTGAACTTTGATAAAACGACGTATGAAGTCTTTTAAAGGAACGATAAGTATGGAGAAATGTAAAAGAAAAGCTCCGTAAGAAGTGTTATGGCTAACCCAGTATAGTAACATGGTATGAACAACAAGACTAGAGTGCACTAGCATGAGTGGCGAACCAAAGGTATTCTTTTTGTAAGGCCCTCTACAACGAGAATGGTTAAAGAATCAGAAAATAATAAGACAAGGAACATAAGAGTGGTACTGAATATATGAAAGGCAAGATATGACCTCAGTGCGAAGCGTGACACCCATGGTATAATGAATAGAATCTATGGGATGTATCCATCAGAGTTAAGTTGAAGAAAAAGAGATAAGGAGTTAGATAAAAGAGTTCTCAAATGAGACTTAGGTAAATGAGGGCTTACTCACTAAGTTCTATTGAACTTACTTTTGTGTTCTTATGTCACAGGTAAGTCGATCGAGGCTAAGCTAGGAGGGACGATGTCAGGGATACACCCAAGGAGGGGAGCGTTGGGTTATTATGCATACATACAAGTGAAGCGGCATGTTCAAGTATGATAAGAATAATGTGATTAGGTTAGGCAAACTATTCGTAAGCCTAGTAATGTAGAAAAAATGTGTTGGCCAGATATTGATGCCATTGATATTGTTTAAGGACAAGATAAGTGTTATATATATATTTGTACTTGTAAGTTCTCATTGAATTAAAAGATATGTTAAATGGTTGTAAGTATACATTGTACGCTCAGATGATTTTTTGGTTGGGTAACATTACTTAATAAGATGTATAAGTTTGAAAATTATGTATGAACAAGTTAAATTAAAGACAGTAAGAGAGCATAACACCCGAGATTCAAATCTGACAAATCGGATTGGGTTGAGGGCATTATAGATTCCATTTCTCCATTCCAGTGAAAACCATAATCATTCCTGAATGTTTCCCATTTCTCTCTTTCTATTCATTTTGTTCATTTATATTCAAACACACAATTTATTTCTGGTTTCAACGAGCTAGAGGAAGGACCGATTGGACATATGTAGTTAATGATCAAATGATTTATAATTAAATTTCATCTATTAGTTATAAACTCATTTAGTCATGAAGTCATTCCACTATAGCATCATGACTGAGCTCTCCCCAACGACATACCATTACGAAAGCTACTACTCAGTGTTCGTCCAATGACCTTGCATAAAGTGTGTTACCCTTATAAGATATCCTTGATCTTTTTGAGATAATATTCGCTCTTGTAATGTGATCCTATTTTATCTCATGGTAATCATTACATCTTACTTCATGAAAAGTCAATTACTATCAAATAGTAATAAAGTCATCCATCACAAAGATGGACGACTCGTGACCACGTTTACTTTTCATCAACAATGTAATGCCAATGGGAGGATATCATACCCATGTTTTGGGATATGAATTCCACTATTGTGAATGACGCTACATACGATAAAAATTGTACACCAATGTATGAGTCACGCATACATAGTCCACCATCCACTCAAGATTTAAGTATACCACACTATGAATGTGACAAGTGAATAAACCCATAAATAGATTCAGGATTTGTTCTACTTGGGTCCTGTCTAATGTACTGCCAGTCCTGTCAGTCACATCTATATCTCTATCTTCTGGGAGTCAACTGCTCCGATGCCCAAGACAAGACATCTCCTCAACCGGGCTTGATAGATGACATATTAGTCTTCCAATCGGTTTGCTTATTTTCGATTAGAATAAAGATATGTTTCGGTTCATCTACTAATACAAGCTGTCTTTTCGTACTACAATCCGACCACGTAATACCGCTTAGTATTAATTAAACATTTAGACAACCAATAAGCAACATTTGCTTCTATTTTTTTTGTGTGGAAAAACCATGTGATGACAATCATACAAATTATATTAATATAATCAGTGAATAATTTTATTAACCAATCTATTCGAAAAAATTACAAGTTTACAAATAAATTTACTACACTTAGGGTAACAAATCCAACAAAAACAAGCTTGCGCAAGAAGTTTATTTCGATGGGAACTATTCAGTTCCTCAAATGTAAGGTTGGCATCTGTCTTAAAGAGGTAAATGTAATGTTTATAAATTTAAAGGGTGACGGTTGAAATTCGAAACTGCCCAACTCCTAGTATGCATTTCACAAAGATGGTTTGTTATTCATAGACATTGTTATTTTATAGGATTAGAAAATTTCGAGGACGAAATTTTGTTAAGGGGGAGAGTTGTAACACCCAGTTTTGGCGGGTCTTATTGCGGGCGAGTCGTATGAGAGATTTTTTGGGGCACAAACTATCCACCCAATTGTTGTTTATGCATATAGACCAGGTATGCAGCAGACATTAGAATATTATGCAAGGATTGTTCTCAAAATGTAGTAAGTCATAAAGAAGGGGTTGGTAAGAGTGTTGAGAATGTTGTATGTAGGAGTTATTTCTGAAGGTATTGTATGCCCAATTCATTAAGTTCCTGTGCTAGTTATGTAACACCCCTTACCCGATTCAATTACCAAACTCGAGCAATAGGATGTTACAAACAAATACCAAACAATTACATTTAATTATAGATCAAAAACTCAACTAAAAATCATTCCATCACATAAGAACAAGTATATCCTACAGTTAAATCAATTTCGAGTTAATATCGATTTCACAAAAACTTTAAACCAACCCGACAACAAACAGGGATTAAATTGAAATTAAAATGCAAAGATGGTAAAAATCTACAAACAGGGGTCACACGGTCGTGTCTCTTGGCCGTGTGCGAAAGCTTCTCCTATATGTGATGGACCATACGGTCGTATCACTAAACTGTGTACAAGAGTCATGCTCATGTGAGATAGGCCCTATGGCCATATGATTGGGTCACATGGCAGTGTAGATGGGTCACATGACCTTGTGAGCAAACCATGTAACTCTTTATGCCCATGTGCACCAAAATCACTTAAATTTTGATAGACCACACGGTCGAGCCATAAGCCCATGTATGGCACATGGCCATGTGCCTGGCCATGTGTTAACCCGTGTGTACCTAAAAAATGCCCTTTTTAAGTAGCCTATTCAACCACTAAAACTTAAACCACAAGCCATCATTTAGCCCACATCTCAACCAATTCAAAAGCATTCAAATCGACCAAAATCATCTTTTATATCAACCATCCTAAGTCCTAACCAATATGCCACAATTTCCACCTCAATCAACAATTTAAAATTCAACCAAAAGACCACATACATAACCAAACCATTAACCATTCAATGACACTTTCACTATCATCTAATCAAGCACCAAATAGCCATTCAAGCAATCTCATACTTAAGCATCAAGCTTACCAAATCATTTCAAACATACCTAAACTTATAACTCATCTTTGTTCACCTATTATCTAGCATATCATTTAGACACCATCAGAGCAAACAAATATCCAAGTCAAACTTCTCATCAAGATACCGTCTTCATGACTAATGCCATCATGCGCATTTTTACATAAACAAAATCTCAAAAAGTCAAACTCGCTCAAGTTATAACATTTGCACAAACTTAAGATTTCCTAGGTACGAGCCACACATAACCAAGCCTTAATATGGTCAAAAGACTACATAATAAATATCGGGATAGTGTGAGCTTCTTGATGATCCACCTAACACGTTTCGCAAGTTGACATTATAGGGAAAATGAAACAAGGTAGTAAGCATTACAATTGCTTAGTAAATTCACAGGTATAAAAACCAAATAACTACCTCCGGTTATAATTATACATTATATGCTACTTAGCTTGGTAAAGTTTGGCTATCATGGAAAATCACATATCAAAAAAGTGAGTTCAACATTTATCAAACTATACAGTAACTTAATCATATAATATGTCAATTCACTAATTCAACATTTCATTACCATTCACAAAATAAATAATCATTTAAATCAATTCAGTATCTTAACTTATCATACAATTTATTTATCTACAATACATCCCATTTCATAATTTGAATTATGAATCCAAATCATTGTAATTCATCTTTATACCAAATAGATATTGAATGTCAATTAAATATCAATCACAACTTTATTCCATAATACTAATTCTGAATCAAATTCATCAATTTATCACATTTTCAAATTGGATCTTTGGGCTTGAATAATCGATTCTCAATATGTATATATATCATCCGATCATCATTTCATCTCATTTGAAAAATAAACATTTCACTTCACATTTTTCTTCCATTTCTTATCCATTTGCCATCTCAATATCGAATACCACATCTCACATTCAATTTTAAAATTTCATGGATTTCAAATGCTTGTTCATTATCATAAAATTTTTTTTATCTTTTATCTCTCTATTAACACGACTAGAACTTGGATGGATACATGGATCCAACCAACACACCAATTTGGCACCCAGTACATCATTAGAGAAATCCAAAACAAATATTTGCACTCAATGCTTATCAAATAGTTTGACACTCAGTGTCTCATCGGTATAACCGAAGCAATTTGGCACCCAATGCCTCATTGACTCATAGTCGAAGTAGCCCTGAACTCTTCTTATCCTATGACATGCCAACTATATATGAATATCCCCGAACAATTAATGGGTATTCATTACTCAATTTATTTTCAATCAACATCTCAATCAACCAATTCAAGAATTCCATAAATATATCGTAGCTCATCACCATATTAGTATAATTCCACATTTCAAATAATATTTGATATTTTTGTATCTATTCAATTCAGTCCTTTCACATACAACCAATTTAAATCGAATCAATTCAGCTTATTTTTATCAAATCATCACTTTATCACATAACATATCCTATTTCAATCCAATTCAAAGTCAATTTCTTAATTTATTTAATTATACTATATTAAGTTATGTTCAAATTAATCATCTATCTCACCTTTATGTATCTAATTGTAAAAGAACAGAATTTCAATTAAATATATTTACAATTAAAATTTTAAATACATAACAATTTAACACAAACATACCATAGTAACTTACCTAATACAACCAGCAAGCAAATTTGTTCGTAGGGATTATTCTGTAATTTTCCCTTTTTTCCTGATTTTTCTTCGTACGATTCAATCCTTTATCTATATAATAATGAAATTATATT
>CM025150.1:21859158-21872213 GCA_013467495.1 Gossypium gossypioides
AAATCTCTCTTGAAAATGAAGCAATAGAACAAATCATCTCTGAACTTGAAATCCCATCTTCTTCCTTCCAAGAATTTCTGCCAGAACTCCTGCATTTTAAGACCCATTTTCAGATGATTTAACAACACAATTCTAAGAAAAAGAAATAGAAAACTTGAAAGATCTAGACCATTTCTAATACCATCCTCTGCCCAAAACAGAGGAAATTAGCATAACCAAGGAAACCAATAATTGTAAACAAATTCAAGATCCAACTCAATGAGTAGGAGAAGAAAGATTACCTTGACGCTTGCAAACAGGAGGATCTTCAAAGAGGGAAAGGGAAAGTTGTTTATGGGCAACCCCGATATCAAACAGAATAAGGCCAGAAGAAGGATCATTAACAGTGATACCTTTAACATTAAACCACACAAACAGCTCTTCCTGAGAGAGGCCTTCAAGTCCCACAAGTCCACCATAGCTAAGATTAGCTGTGACCACACGGTCAAAGTGTACCCTCCCATCAAACTTGGCCATGCATGGGGTTTCCAGGTGCACTTCAAGGCGACCATCATCAGGGTCAAATTTATAGGATTTAACATTGTCTGGGAAAAGACCAACAGGCAAGCCTTGACTCTGAAGGAGATCATGTAAGGAAGAGGCGACTAAGAGAGGGAGAAGAAGCAGAGTGCCGAATAAAGATATGGGTGTCAGAATTTTCGGAGATGGAGACATTGTTGGGATGATTTTCCAAGATTGGGACACAAACTTGGGAGATCTGAGGTTTTTCTTCCTTCCAAGGGTTTAAAACTTTAAATTTAAGGTTGATTTTTAGGGCGAGCAGAGTACTGTGTCGAATTCTATGATAGAAAATGAGAAATGGGGGCCAGGAAGGACTGCCCAATTTCTAGCCTGGCAATTTTTAATTTATATATTGACCTTATACTTTGTTCCTTTTATGTGAAATTGACCTTTCACTCCTTGTATGTTTTACATATTTGAAATTTAGTCTCTCTTTTCTTTTAATCTTATGAATTCAGTCTTTTTACTAATTTGATTTAGTAAATGAAGGCCAAATAAGTAAATAAAAACTATTTGAATATGGGTTTGTAAGGTTTCAAATTCTAAATATGGGTTTCTAAGGATTTTCAACATTTTTTAAAGTGAAAATTGATATATATATTTTAATTATAGGGCTTCAACACTATTTTAAATTGGCCACAAATGCATTTCTTTTAAAAGAAAAATGGTCATATAATTCAATTTAACGTAAATCCTTTATCGGTATTATTAAATCGAAAGCTTAAATTTTAAATGTGTAAAAGATGAAATTATACCGAAAGTAGAGGATGATTTTGGAAATCTAAATTTTGAAGAAGGTTAGTGAATGGAATCTGGTAGGTAACAAGGGTTGATTACTCGGTAGGACGGCCAATAATGATATAAGAGACAGACAGTGGTTACATACCCCAACGCCATGCTTGAAAATTACGAGGTTTGAGATTGACAGCTTTCTTTGTAATACGTACATTATATCACCTAACAGGTTTGGAAACAATAAAAAGAAAACACATTTAATAAACAAAATCATTAGGCATAAACAACAACAACTTTTCCTTCTCTTTATGACTTTTGCCGCTTCTTCAATGATTATTGATTGCCATTGGACTGTCTCGTGATGCTTTTTTTCACCTGACCCCATCTTTTGTTTGTTGTTCCCGGCGTTGTTTTAAATTCAAACTCTACAAATTTCTTGTTCAGCATTTTTTATGTATTTCAGTTTCAATATGATAAATAAATAAAAAAACCCCAACAAATAATGGCAGAAAGGCCAACGTATTTGCTCAACCCAAGTTGTCTTATAAAATTGAAAATAGTAATATTGTACGAGCTTGCAGTTATATTTGAATATTAGATCCGAATCATCTTATTGTTATATTACTCCAATGGAATGAGTCTCCATGACCAGTCGTCAAACATTTAGATAGCATACGACATATGTAAAATAAGTGGATTAGAGGCACAAACCCTATTCTTACACTGCCTAAACTGTTTTTTGATAACCAGGATTTTGAAGAGGTTGTGGCTTGACTTGCACCACAACCACAACATTGGTTTATTACTTGGTTATTTTACTATAAAAACATATAGTTGTCAAATATTTAAATAGGATTTGAAGTGACTATCTTTTACAAATTAAGTGAATAGGCGACAAAATAGTTCTCAAGAATACAAAGATTATGCGAATCAAGATAAAGATTTGGTGGATATTTCGAAGCTAAAGATAATTTTCAAAGAATGCTTATCAACTATTTAGTTGCCTATTTAATTGAATCGTTTTTGGCAACTTACGTGCTTGAGAGAAAATAATGTTAAACTCCTATGTTCATCTTAGGGACTATTTTTGTGAGCGATTGTTTTGAATGCTGTTTTGGTGATTAGATCGAGAGAATTACACTTTGATATATGAAGGTAAGGTTGAGTATTAAGCTTTGGGCTTAAATCATTATTCTTTGTACGAAGCTTGTCATAATAATTTGATTCTTTGAGTAACGCTCTACGAACATAGAATAAGTTTGAATTGCACTAATAATCTTGGTGTGCAAGTTTTGTCTTTGTTGTTCCAACTATTATGACCACTACTATTACCATAACATATTTCCAAAATTTACCTTCATTTGATGTTAAAGCAAACACCAAATTCAATTGGTGACAATCTTATATCTGGCCAGTTATTATGAATGCAATGAAAGAAGGTGGATCAACTACACAACCACCACCACTAGATGGGTCAACTTACTCAGATTAGAAGTGTAACACTCCTCACGCTTCTTGACATACGGTACGAATGGGAGGTGCTATCGGGGCATTTTTGTGACAAAATTTTTGATTTATTTGAGAAATTAAACTTTAAAACATTTTTATAAAATCATAAAAAATAGATAAATTCAATTTTTAAAACTTTAAAATCACGTTGAAATAATTTAGAATCTATTTGTAGGTGTTCGAAGGTATCCGAGACTAAATAAAGCCTCGAAAGGCCCAAAATCACTAAAATAGTATAGTAGTCAAACTGAGGGAGAAGTATAGGTTCCTTTGGAAAAGTGCAGGTAGTTCTCCAAGGAAATGTATAGGTACCTTTGGAGAAGTACCAATACAAGCCCTTGGAACTGTAGAAATTTGGAGAAGTACCCGACCCGATCATTGGGTCTGAGCTACAATGTGCCACATTTATTGCCGGAGCAACTGAAATTTATAACTTTCAATTCAACAATCAATATACATTCAATTACAAGTAAGTCATGCTTATTATACAATATATAATCATTTTTGAATCTTATATAAGCTTATGAAAGCTCGTTTGCTAAACTGAGATCGATATGAACCAAAATGTAAAGAATACAAAATTTTTGAGTTGACATCGCGACGTCGGGGTTTTCTCGTCGCGATGTGACTCTTTGTTAAGGCTCTTCATGACCTAGAAGTAACAACGCCGCCGCAAGAATCCTGCTCTGCTCCTCGTCGCTATGCCAAGGGTTCATCGTCGTGACGTAACAATCTGTTTCCATCAAAATCTAGCCTACTCAAGGTAAAAAGATCTAAAATTTTATGTATACATTTTCAAGAAACCAACTCATAATCTATCAATAATTCAAGTAATAAAATACCAAAATTATTAGTCATTTTAACCAACTTCAATCCTACATACTCCAAACTAACCAAACACCATTTCAAGTCATTAGTAAAAGATCATATTATATACAACATAAACCTTTGAGACATTAAGCCAAAAGTCCTTAGGTACATGCCAAAAGACCAATTTGAATGACTTTTTAAAAACTTTGTTACGTTGGAAACAATAGTTTGGATGCTGACTTCAAGTCTAAGGCTTCGAGAAACACCTGAACCTGGGCACGGAGAAAACAAATCGTACCCTGAGCAATAGATCTCAATGGTACATTTCTGATTCAAGATATATTTATAATGCATTAACAATGCAACTCAAGCTAAAACATACTTATATGCCCATAATAAATCAACCAATTCATGTTCCCAAGTGACAATGAATTTTCAACCATCAATTTGCATATGTAACATACCTATTTCAAGTCCAAAACAACCTTATCAACATTTCATCATATATAACTAGAATTAACTTATTTAATCATTAATCACTCAATTCATACCGATCATTGCATGATCAAACATTCATTTATGCATTTATACAATATGCCAATATCATCATATCATTCATATACCAAGATATTCATCTCCCATGGTTTAGTTTTTATACCATTCGGGTCGATTTTGGAGTCTAAGGACTTATTCGAATTCATTTCGGCCCCTAAGGCTTGTTTTCAATTAAATCTCAATATGATCATATATTTTCTTTATTTCAATTCACATATTTACAAGTTTAGCTCAATGGTATCAAATATTATCATATCTAGATTATTTACTGATGCATCGTGAACCAACTAAATATCTGACTAAGGTAAATGCATTTATCAATTAATAGTATGGCTACGGTGAGAAAAGATATCGTTCTCATGAAGACTAAAAGTACTAATAATTACTGTGTTTCTATTATTTAACCTATAAATTTGAGTGATTGATTAAAAACTAAAATTAACTAAATTAATTAACTAACGAACACGACAAATAATAAATTAGGAAATAAATGATTAACAACCAAGAAGCAAAACAATACCCAAGAAAGAATTCACCTAGATTTCATCTATCATTATCAATCTAAATTACGAATTTCTTTACTTAATAACTTGATCTATGGATTCCCCTAAATTATGCTAATATCTATTTCAAGAGTAAGAGCAACTGGCTCTAGGTTGATTAATTGAAATTTCTTTCTAATTAAAACCCCTATTATCGCATTAACTCGATCTATGGATTCCCCTATTAGATTTGACTCTAACCCGACAGATTTATGTCGTTCTATTTCTAGGATTGAATGCAATTCCATTCAATTACACAATATCTACTATTAAATAGGGTCTATTCCTCCTATGATTTAAACACATCAAACATGGATTAATAATCTAGAAACATCAAACCAAGAATTAAACACACATAATTGAGAATAAGAAATTAAGTAATTATTGCGTAAAATAAAAAATCAAACGACAGAATTCATTATAGGGTTTATCTCCTTAGGAATTTAGAAAATTAGTTCATGCTTGAAAATAAAAACAACCAAAATACAATATAACCACAAGAAACAAAAATATTCATGATAATCTCCTAATAAATCAAATGCGAATCTTCAATCTTGATGAAAACCTGGTTTAGAATCGACTTCAATGGTGTTTTTCAAGTTGTTTTTTGAATATTCTATGATAGTTCTCTCCTATTGATAAGTGATACAAGGAACATGTTTTAGTCTCATTCTTAATGCGTTTTTGAGTGATTATTCGATGTTAATGGCGAATTTATGCTCTTAATCCTTTAAATTCATGTTTTTATACTTAGAAGAGCATTTGGGAGCAAAAGGAGTGAAAAACAAGCAAAAATTAGAAAATCAGAGCAAGTTTCAAGAGCCACACGACCATGTGCCACAGTGTGGAAATCACGAATAGCACTCCAAACTTGCCAAAAAGCACATTTTTTAGGTTTTTCAGGCATTTTAAGACATATGACAAAAATAAGAAGATGAGAGTGAGCCGTCATTGAATATTCAAGAAAACAACTCGAAAAACACAATTGAAGCCGATTCTAAAGCAAATTTCTGTCAAGATTGAAAACTTCTAGTTGATTTCTTAGGAGATTATAATGAGTTTTTTTTTTTTTCAGATATACTATCTTTGGGATGTTTTTATTTTCAAGCATGAACTAATTTTCTAAATACCTTGGGGAGATGAACCCTATGATGAATTTTGTCATTTGAATTTTATTTTGCACAATAAAGACTTAGATATTGTTCTCAATTATGTGTGCTTAATTCTTGATTTAATATTTTTAGACTATTGATCCAAGTTTGATGTGCTTAAATTAGAGGAGGAATAGACCCTATTTAAGAGTAGATCTAGTGTAATTGAGTGGAGTTGCATGCAATCCTAAAAATAGGACAATATAAATATACCAGATTAGAGTCAAATCTAATAAAGGAGTCCATATATCGAGTTAATGCAATAATACAAGTTTTAATTAGAAAGAAATTTCAATTAATCTACCTAAAGTCAGTTGCTATTATTCTTCAAGAGAGATATTAGCATAATATAGGGATTTCTATGGATCAAGATACTAAGTGAAGAAATTGCGTAATTTAGATTGATAATGATAGATGAAATCTAGGTGGATTCTTTCCTGTGTATTGTTTTGCTTCTTAGTTATTAACTGTTTATTTTCCTGAATTATTCTTTGTCGTGTTCATTCGTAATTAGTTTAGTTAATATTAGTTTTCAATCAATCATTCGAATTGTAACACCCCTAACCCATCTTCGTCGCCAGATTATGGTTACAAAGCATTACAACACAATTCAGAACATTAAAATTCAAATAGAAATAATTAAACAAATTAATTTATAACATTCAATTACTCATATAAATCAAAGTAGAAATGCATTTATGAACATTAAATCGAGCCTACGGGCCTTAAAAGCAATTTGAAAAGAATCAAGGGTTATTTTGAAACAAAATAGAAGAATCAGGAAAATTTAAAAAACAGGGGTCACATGGCCGTGTGGCTAGGCTGTGTGACATAGCCCAGACCGTGTGAATACTCGAAGTATGGACACACGGCCATGTTCCAGCCCGTGCGTCCACCCATGTGAATATTCAAAATAAGGCCACATGGCCGTGTCGCAAGCCATGTGCCAAACTGTGTTACAAACTGACTTGAGACACACGACTGAGTCGCAGGTCGTGTCTCAGGCCGTGTGAAACCTGCACCTAAAACAACAATGACACACGATCGTGTGGAGGGGCCATGTGTGGCACACGGCTGTGTGACAACTCATGTCCCAGGCTGTGTGACAGCCTTGTGTCCCAGGTCGTGTGCTCCTAATTGTAACTTCAAAATTAAGTTTACCAAAACATGCTTACTTGGACATTAAACAACCCAATTTCCATAATTTATACCTACTCAAAACACAATTAAACAAGCTCAAAACCTATCAAAACATCCATCCTAGATGCCTAACCAATGTACCCTTATTGACACCACAATTCAATAATAAAATCAATATCACATTTCAAACCAAAGTAATTGCATTCAAAGTACTCAAACACCTTTAACAATTCATGCCAAAATACCACTCCTTTTAATCTATAATTCAAATTGCCATATTCACACATACTTTCATTATACCAAATATACCAAATAAGCTCCAAATATAAATATATACCAAACCAAAAATATATTCACATGTACAAAAATCTATCTAAAGACAAGCATCATTCAAGTTTAAAAAACTTCACAAATAACCAACATAATTACAATTCACCTATCATATGCCATATAACCTAAGGTGAACATTCAAAAGCTACCAAAAGGTTTCCGGATTGTGTGATTTTTTGAGCTGATCCGATCGCTTATTTCCTCAAAAATGTATCTACAAGGAAATAAGAGAAAAGACACAAGTAAGCTTAATTGAGCTTAGTAAGTTCAATAGTTAAAATAATAAACTTACCAAATAAACATATCTATTACAGAATAGAATACAAACACAAGTAAGCTTAATTGAGCTTAGTAAGTTCAACGGTTAAAATAATAAACTTACCGAATAAACATATCTATTACAAAATACAGATAATAAATCAAAATCCTGTCAATCACAATCAAATCACAGGTGAGCTTCATGCTTAAATGCAAATGATACAATCCAATCAAGTACATTATATCATTGAAAACATGCTCGATGAACGTTATAACAATTTGGATACACGGTTAACCATCCAGAACACACCAAATCGCTCATATGAGCTAACCATCCAAGAACACACCTAGGCACCAACTGCCAAGCCCGTAGGCTAACACCCCTCCAAAACACACCTCGGCACTGAGTGCCAAGCTCGAAGGCTTTACATTTTCCCCGGAAACACACCTTAATCACTGTAATATACCATGATATTCTGCAACAAATGTTGAACTTTGGTATATTTAGTAAACAATAATAAATCAGAAATAATCATCTCAACACCAATCAATCTCGTACAGTGCACGATATAACCTATTGGCATGCCAATTGTATCCTATCCTACATTCATCAGCTCAATTATTTATCGAATAGCAACGTTTAATATATTTACTTTCTCAAATCAATCCAGTTAATACAATTCAACACTTTCAAGACATTTAACAATTTCAATTCATAAATAACAAAATATTTAAATTATACAAAATTAAACCGTACGAACTTACCATGGCTAAACTACAGAAACAATAAAAGTTCAAGGGCTATTTTGTAACTTTCCCTTTTCCTCGATTATCTACTTGTTCTTGATATATAATATAGTTTATTTCAATTATTAGGCTTATTTCATATACATTTCAATTTAATACATATAACTTTTTATTTACAATTTTACACGTTTGCCCCAAATTTTTACATTTTACACAATTTCGTCCCTAAGATCAAAATATGATTATTTCCCATAATTAGATTCATATTTATTATACCAACATCATTAAACTTAAAAAATCTACAATATTCATCAATGACATCTACCAAAACTTTTAATAATTTTATAAATTAGCCATCGGGTTAACTAGATTAAGCTAAAACGATTACAAAAACATAAAAATTACTAAAAATGAGATTTAAAATCACTTACATGCACTACTCCAAGCTTTGTCGAAACCCAAACCTAAAAATTGTGGTTTTTCACCCTCCTAAATTTGGCTATATCATGAAGATGATGATGATTTACATTTTTTTCTTGTTTATAACTTTAATTATTATTTTACCATTTTAGCCTTTTTAATATAACATAATGACTAATCAAACTTAGTCCATAATTGTCCATCAGCTTATTATATGGTTTAATTAACACATAGATATATCAACTCACATTTTACTAACCATTTAATACTTTTAACTATTAGAACCAAATTTTCAAGCTTTTACTCATTTTTCTTTAATTAACCTATCAAACATTAAAATTTCTTAACCAAGATTTAATACGACATTAATGATCTTGTAACTATTAAATAATTAATATTTATGGGCTGACACATCAAAAATGTGGTCCCGAAACCATTATTTTTGACAACACTAGAAATCGGGTTGTTACATGAATTTATCGGTTAAATAATAGAAAGACAATAATTACTAGTACTTTTAGTTTTTGTGGGAATGATATCTTTGCTCACCATAACTATACTATTAATTGATAGGTGCACTTGCCTTAGTCAGGTTTTTAGTTGGTTTACGACTGCATCAAGTTTTTGGTGCCGTTGCCGGGGACTAAAGTTTTAGGAAAAATTTATTTATATTAATTTAGCCATTTTTATATTAATTTAATGTTTTTATTTTTTATTTAAAATTTTACATTCTAATTTTTTGTATGTTTGATTCTGATAGGTTCTTTTGGTTTATGATTAGAGGAAACCATCGAAACTGTTAATTTTTAACAGTGATATTGAAAAGACTGCTTGTAGAAATCGAAGAGAACTTAGAGAAGCAAAGCATGGTCAACAGGTTTTAATAGACAATCAAAAGGTAAAGTATATTACTGTGGAGATGGATGATAATCAAAATAATCAGTACCCTCCTGAACCTCTTGCTCATCGTACTATGTTTGATCATGCTAAACCTACTCTGATTGGGGTTGAATCAAGTATTGTCAGATTGACTATTGCTGTAAAGAATTTTGAGCTGAAACTGAACACAGTTCAAATGGTACAATAGTAATATTAGTTTGATGGATTACAAGATGAAGATCTGAATGCTCATTTGGCTAACTTTCTAGAGATTTGTGACACTTTCAAGATCCATGGCATTACTGATGATGCCATATGCTTACGGTTGTTCTCATTCTTGTTGAGGAGCAAGGAAAAACAGTGGTTAAATTCATTACTACGGGGTTCTATTACGACTTGGGATCAAATGACTGAGAAGTTTCTGTTGAAGTACTTCCCACCGACTAAAATAACTAAGTTGAGGAAAGACATCTCTTCTTTTGCTCAAATTGATTTGGAGATATTATATGATGCATGGGAGAGATTTAAGGATCTTTTGAGAAGGTGCCCTTATCATGAGTTACCTTTGTGGTTACAAGTTCAAAACTTTTACAACGGTTTAAATCCCTCGACTAGGCAACTAATTGATGTAGCAGTTGGCGAAACATTGAATAATAGGACACTTGAGGCAGCTCAAGAGTTTATTGAGGATATGACACTGAATAACTATCAGTGGTAAGTCATAAGAATGAAACAGATTAAAGCGGCCAGTGTTTTTAATATTGATGTAATTTCTATGTTAGCAAATCAAATTGAAGCTCTTGGTAAGAAAATTGATGGTTTGAATTTTTCTAAGAAGGTGAATCTGGTAGTGCAATGTGATGCGAATGGAGCAGGGATGATTAATTCAGAATGTTTACCCTTCGGTTCTAGCATGGAGCATGAGCAAGTCAACTTTATGGGTAACAATTCTATACCTCAAAGTAACCCTTATAGCAATAACTATAATCTAGGATGGAGGAATCATCCAAAATTTTCTTAGAGTGATCAAGGAAATCAAAGTTACAACCCATTCCGGGTTTTTAACAACCTTATCAATAAGAAAAGAAATCGAACCTTGAGGAGATGTTAGCAAATTTATTTCAGTGTCTGAAAATCGATTTCAAAACATTAAGACAACTTTGAAAAATCAGCAAGAATCGATTCAAGGGCTTGAAAATCAAATTGAATAGCTTGCTAAACTAGTTTCGGAAAGACAACAAGGTAGTTTACCTAGTAACATTGAAACTAACCTGAAGGAATAGCTTCAAGCAATCACTGTTCAAAGCGTGGAAGGGTTAGTCAAGCCTAAAAAGAAGGTAAATCTAGAAGCTATTGAGAAACTGATGGAGTTGAAGAAAGCAAGAAAGACCATAAGCTGGTGGTTAGAGAATACAAACCACAAATTCCATATCCGGCAGCATTAAAGCAAGACCGCATAAAAGAACAATATGGTAAGTTTTTTAAGCTTATAAAAAAAATTGCATATTAACTTACCTTTTTTTAAACTCTTTTGCAGATGCTCAAGTATGCAAAATTTTTAAAGGAGCTATTAAAAAATGAAAAAAAGTTAGACAACTTGTCAACTGTGGAGCTCAATAAGGATTGTTCGACCATTCTCCAAAACAAACTACCTAACAAGCTTAAAGATCTAGAGAGTTTTACTATTCCTTTTCTTATTGGTAGTTTAAATGTTGAAAAAGATTTTGTTGATTTGTGTGCTAGAATAAATGTTATGCATTATAAAATGTTCAAACAACTTGGTCCTAGGGAACCAAAACTCACCAGGATGAATATTCAATTAGCTAACAGATCAATTAGGTATCCTAGGGGTATTATTAAAGATGTACTTCTTAAAGTCGATAAATTTATATTCCCTGTTGCTTTTGTTATATTAGGCATGGATGAGAATATTGAGGTACCCATGATCTTAGGTCGACCATTTTTAGCTACTACTAAAACTGTTATTGATGTGGGTAGTGGTGAACATATGCTGAGTGTAGGTGATGAAAATGTTACTTTCCAAGCATGTGATTTTGTTAGAGTTTCTAGGAAGCGAGATGATGCTCATTATTCTGTTAATGTTAGTAATCATGTGGCTCAAAATTCTTTGTAGGAATTTACTAATGAGTACGTGTTCGAATAGTATCCATTTCAAGGTGATAATAATTAAGGAATGAGTGGACAGCGAATGGTACAACTCGATGAATTAGATTAATGGTGAAAAATGGCTGATAAGAACCCAAGAACGGTAAAAAAAAATGAAGCAACGCCATAGTGTGCATGTAAATAGAACGAACCAATTCAAAGTTAGGGACAAAGTGTTGCTAGACAAATCAGATCCACGGATATTCCCTTCAGAGCTTAAATCAAGAGGGTCGAACCCATTTTTGGTACAAAACGTATTTTCGTACGGAACCATTGAGGTAACAGACCCTGATTATGGCACATTCAAGGTAATCAGTCTTCGTCTCAAACTTTATTTTGGTGGTAATACTAACAACGAGAGAGAGGAGCTTTGGCTTCAAGATCTGCCTTAACTGTTAGCTTGGAAAGGGAAGTTGAGATTAGACTCTAAATAAGCACTTCTCGGGAGGCAACCTGAGTGTTTTATTTTGCTTATTTATTCATTTTAATTTCATATTATTTTTAAAAATATTTGAAAAAGAAATTTTGAAAAAAAATTGAAAATGAAAGAAAAGAAAAAAAAATTGATTTTTTAAAAAAAAAAATTGGAAAAAAAAGAAAAGGAAAAAGATTTTGAAAAAAATAAAAAATTTTAAAAAAAGGTCCACAAGATTTAGGGTGATCCACACGGCCTAGAGACATAACCGTGTGGGACACACGGGCATGTCCCAGGCAGTGTGCACACTAGAGCTAATTTTTTCTATTTTATTTTAACCCACACAGGCACAGAGAGTTACACGGGCATTTGATAGACCGTGTGACCCATATGGCCTCGTACACAGGTGTGGGAGAAGCGAGCGAACATCATATACGGCCGTGTGTGACACAGGGCTAGACAAATGGGTGTGTCCTAGGCCATGTCAATACTAGAGCTTATTTTTTTTCATGTTTTAAATGGCACACGGGCTGGGAGTGGGTACATGGCCTGGTCACATGGCCGTGTGGCCCACAAGGCCTATCACATGGCCATATACCCTGTTTCAAAGTTAGGGATTCTTTCTTATTGTCTTTTATTTATTTTTATTTTTATTCTTTTTTTTCCCTTCTCATTCTTCACCAGTTGTCATCCACCACCGTCCCTTAGTCCTCTCCCTACCTCGCTGCTTTCGTTCATTAACCCCCTCAAAACCCAGCCGTCATCGATCAGCTCCCTTCACCGGTTCAACCACCAACTACCATGCACCCTTCCTTCCCCTTCTTTTCCTTCTACATC
>CM025150.1:21885295-21899137 GCA_013467495.1 Gossypium gossypioides
TGAGCTTGAAACGAAAATAGGACTTAAATGTAACTTTTCCAAAAGAAGTCCATGACGAGGAGAAGATGGAGCGATGACAGTTGAAGACCTAAGGAATGCATTGTGGCGAAAAACTATGTAATTTTGTTTTTCATTTATTTTCTAGAAATAGAATCTGGATTGGTTGACAATTTTATTTTAATTACCTATATCCTTATATATATCTATTTTATAATTGTTTATGATATTTGTATTATGTAATGTTATAATTGTGATATATATATGAGATGATCCACAATTGATAGATTAAAAAAAATAAGAAGTGTGGTAATGAGAAAATACATGTGTTGTATTGTTCTATTAACTTCTTTAGGTTATTCGATTACTGTGAGAAATCATCTCGCTTAAATATCGTTTGACCATCATCTCTAGCTTAAATACATGTCGTAGGTTTGTGAATCTTAATTCTAGCTTAAGATTTAACGTTTGACCATCATCTTAATTCTAGCTTAAGATTCACAAACTAATTGGATTTAATCCATCTTCTTACTAGTTAATCATGGGACCCCAAGGTGACATAATAGATAGGTGTGAGAATGATCGTAGCAATGGAAAAATGCTTTTTCAAGGTTTTAATACAAGACACATGCATCATGCTGCATTCTTAATATGTTGCTAAAATGAAAATATTTGCTTAATACAAAGATAATAATTAGTGAATCTTTATTTTTTACTTCAAATATGTCTACTACTCCTCTTATTAGCATTCTTACTGAGAATAAATTGATTGGGGATAACTTTCGAGAATGGAAATGGAACTTCTAATAGTTCTCAACTGTGAGAAACACAAATTCGTTCTTGATGAAACGTCTCCTCCTAAAGCTTAGCCCAAAGCAAGAAATTGCTAAAGAGATTCTGACTCGATTGTTCGATGTTATATGTTAGCGAGCATGAGTAGTTTGTTGCAAAAGCAAATCAAGAATTTTCGTACTTCCAAAGAGACTATGACAAATTTAGAGGATTTACTTGGAGGCCAAGTCGCATTAGGTCAACAATACGCTATTAGAAATTTGATGAACTCTCAATAGAAACTCGACACTATGATCAAAAAACATATGCTTAAGTTTATAGGATTCTTTGTAGAAGCGAAGGACAATGGGGCTGAACTAGACATGGACACTTAGATTGAATTAGTGTTCAAATCCTTAACCAAGGAGTTTGCTGGTTTTAGGGTCACTTACAACTTAGGGAACAAGGCGTTTATCTTGACTCAACTCATGAAGAAATTACAATCCTATGACTTGATATTGAATGGTGGTAAGCCGGTTCAAGAGAAACCTGAGGCAAACTTAGTTGTGGGGCCCTCGTCCTCTAAGGGGAAACAGAAAGTTAAGGGAAAGAAGAAACCGACTAAGTCTTTAGTATCACCTCATGTGGACAGAAAGAAGGCTAAAAGGTCGAAATATTCTAAAAAGATCAAATATTTCTTCTGAAACAGTAAAGGAGATTTCATATCAAACTGTAAGGAGTATTTGGATTACTTAGCCGAAAAGGGCAAATGTATGAAAATCTTAGTGGTTGAAACTTGCTTAGTGGAAAAATCAATTGACAACTAGGTTATTGATTCTAGAGCCACTAACCATGTGTGTGTTTCTTTTTAGGGGTTTACTGAAACAAGAAGTCTGCATGGTAGGAGCCTCTTGCTGCGGACTAGAGATAGGAGCTTTGTTTCAGCCGAAGTAATGGGAGAAGTTATTTTACATTTTGATAATTTTAGAAAGATTTTTTTAAAGAATGTATTTTATGTACCTCATTTTAAGAGGAATTTAATTTTTGTAACATGTTTATTTTATGACAATTATACCGCTACATTTAATAAAGGGATTACTATTCACGAAAATAGTTCTTTAATCTATAATGGATGGATGGAAAATAATATTTACTTTATCAAACCAAATAACTACTTGATGTTTCAAACTTAAATAGTGAATAAAGAGCTTAAAACTTCTCAGTGTAATGAGGGGTACTTATGGCACTTAAGACTTGGTCATATTAACTAAGAAGGAATCACTAGACTCGTGATAAATGGTCTCTTTAATATGCTTAAGGAAGTTAGTCTTCCACAATGTGAATCGTGCTTGGAAGGTAAAATGACTAAGAAGTTTTTTAATGTGAAAGGTACAAGTGCCAACCAACCTTTAGAACTTGTGCACACTGATGTATGTGGCCAACCAACCTTTAGAACTTGTGCACACTGATGTATGTGGTCCCATGAACATCAATGCCTGAGGAAGTTACGATTTTTACATGACTTTCATTGAGGACTATTCTCGATATGGATATGTTTATTTAATGGACCACAAAAGCGAAACCTTTGATGAATTTTGAGATTTTCATGCGAAAGTGGAAAAGCAATTAGGTTTACCCATAAAGAATCTTTGGTCTGACCGAGGTGGAGAATACTTGTTCGATGAGTTCTTAGGATACCTCATAGAGAATAAAATTTTATCCCAATTGACTGCATTGGACACTCCACAACAAAATGATGTAGTTGATAGAAGGAATAAAGCTTGACATGGCTCGTTTAATGTTAAGCTATTCACAACTTCCTACTTCCTTCTAGGGATATGCGATACAAATGTCTTGCTATATTTTAAATGATGTGCCAACCATGTCTGCTTGTAAGACACCTTATGAACTGTGGCATACAAAGAAATCTGCTCTAAATCACTTTAGAATATGGGATTGTCTAGCACATGTTTTGGATAAGGATGCAAAGAAGTCAGATGCACGGACATAATTGTGCATGTTTGTAGGATATCCGAAAGGAACAAAGGGTGTATTATTCTACAATATAAAAGATAAAACGATCAGAGTTTCTACTCATGTTACTTTCCTTGAGGAAAGTTCAAGAATAACTTTAAGCCTTGAAGTAAGGTGGTACTGGAGGAACTTTCGGGAGTTGTAGAACAATCACCAAGTTTAATTCTCGAGAAAGTTGTAGAAAGATCTGTAAACAACCAACAGCATAGGAGAATCCGTTGTAATGGGAGAGTTTCTAAGAAACCAAACTTCTTCATCTATTATGGTAATATTTATAACATAGAAGCCAATCATGAGTATGATGATCCACTCACTTATGAGGAGGCTATACAGGACGTTGATTCCAAGCTCTAGAAACAAGCCATGAATGTCGAGATGGATTCTATGAAATCCAATACGGTGTGGGAACTTTTAGACTTACTGGTTGGGATTAAACTTATAAGGTGTAAGTTGATCTACAAGAAGAAGAGAAATGTGTAAGGGAATGTGGAAACACATAAAGTTAGACTTGTAAGGAAAGGCTACACACAAAAAGAAGGTATCAATTACAATGAGACCTTCTCTCTGGGAGCCATGCTCAAGTCTATCCGCATACTCTTATCTATTACTACTGCTCTCGATTACGAGATCTAGAAAATGGATGTCAAGACAGCATTATTGAATAGTTATCTTGATGAGACTATTTATATGGTTCAACCCACTTCCTATATTGTTAAAAAAAAAGGAGGAGAAAGTTTGCAAACTGCTAAAATCCATTTATGGATTGAAGCAGGCATCCCGCTCATGGAATAAAAGATTTGATCAAACGATAAAGACTTTTGGGTTTGAGAAAAACAATGATGAACCTTGTGTTTATAAGCGTATAAAGTACAAAAGGTGGTCTTCCTCGTTTTGTATGTCAATGATATTTTACTTATCAGAAACGATGTAGGAGAATTATCATTGATTAAATGTGGTTAGCTCAAAAGTTTAGGATGAAGGACTTGGGTGAAGCTAGTTATATTCTTGGAATTCGAATCCTTAGGGATCAAAAGAATAAAACCATAGCTTTATCACAAGCTTCACACATCGGTAAGGTACTGGAATGTTTTGCAATGACCGATCCAAAGCCAAACGCTTAACCGACTGTATCAGGTTTTCACCTTTTTCTAGATGATTATCCAAATACACCAGAAGAAATAGAGCTTATGATAAGGTTCCATATGCTTTAACAGTTGGAAGCCTTATGTAAGCGATGTTTTGCACACGTCCAGATATCTGTTTGGTAATAGGAATGGTTAGTCGGTATCAGACGAATCTTGGTCTTAAGCATTGGCAAGCTGTAAAGCATATATTAAGGTATCTTAAAAGAACCAGGGATTATATACTTGTGTATTTTGGGGAGAACCTTACTCTTATTAGA
Organism: Gossypium gossypioides; assembly: GCA_013467495.1. Lineage (NCBI taxonomy): Eukaryota > Viridiplantae > Streptophyta > Magnoliopsida > Malvales > Malvaceae > Gossypium > Gossypium gossypioides. The sequence continues at coordinate 21,889,500 of CM025150.1, forward strand.
TACACAGACTCAGACTTCTAAACTTGTAAAGATTCAAGGAAATCAACATCGAAAAATGTACTTGTCCTAGGCCATGGAGCCATAGTATGGAGAAGTGTAAAACAACCTTGCATCGCTGACTCTACTATGGAGGTCGAGTATGTGGTTGCCTCTAAGGCAACGAAAGAAGTAATATGACTTCAAAAGTTCTTAATTTATCTTGAAGTCATTCCTAGTATGGAAAAATCTATAACACTGTATTGTGGTAATAGTGTTGCAATAGCTAATACAAAGAAAATGCAAAGTCACAAGAGCACGAAACACATTGATCGAAAGTATCAACTTGATACGAGAGGCTGTAACTGAAGGAATTGTAGATGTGATGAAAGTAGCTTTTGAAGATATCCTAGCAGATCTGTTTACTAATACTCATGTAACTAGGAGTTTTTACAAACACGCTGAGGATATGGGAATGCGAAACATGACACATTTACTTTACTAGGGCAAGTGGGAGATTGTTGGGAATTATACCAATATTGTAGTAAATATGTAATTGTTTTCTATGTATTTGAACAATGAATAAATAAATTTCACATTTCATACAATTTCTTTTGTATTTATGTATTTCATATTTTGCATGCATAGCGAAATTGTGACAAATAAATATTAGCTCCTTGATTGTCTAAGTACAAACTGATGATAAGTGGCACTGTAAGAACATTTACATTACGAGAAAGACAACTTACTTTAGTAAATAATCTAAATGAGTTCGTAATCCCGAAAAATAATCAAAGTGCACATTTGATTCAAATACTGAGAAGAATTATTATGTCATTTATAATTCCAATTGAGGATATCACTAGTCTTGGCTATCGGAGCAATTGACTCCATTAGTAGAGAATAGATGTATTCATTAACAAAATAATAAATTGGACTAGACCTAAGATGAGTTAATTCTGAATCCGTTTGTAAATTAAATCACTTGTGACATTCATGATGTGATTTACCTAAATCTTGAGTTAGTCATTGACCACATATATGTAACTCATGTACTTTGATATAACATGAGGCTTATGCTCTAAAGATGATCTAGTCAATGGCCGATATATTGGGTACATGACTTGTGTATGACATGGCCTTACTAGGATCAGTGGAATTCATAGCTCAGTTAAAGAGTTAATGATATCCTCTCATTGGCATTGTGTGGATTAATAAATATGGAACGTGGCCAAGAGTTGCTTGTTCTTAAAAGATCAATTTATCACAGTCATTTGTTGACAGTGATCATATTAATCATTAAGAAGACACAATAGAGACAATGAGATAAAATAGGATTGTATTGAGTGAATGGATTTAACTCAAAGGAATCAAGGATATCATATGAGGGTAACACACACATGAAGAAGTCATTGGACAACATAGTTGGATGAATTTCTTTCGTAAAAAGTGTAAAATAAGACGTTTTCAATCATGGTATTTCTTGTGCACTGACTCCATGATTAAGTAATTGTAAATTATCGGAACGATGCTTCTAGACATAATTATAATTACTAGATCCTAATTATATATGTTTCATTGGTCCCTCCGCTATCTCAAAAATAGCTCGATTGGATTGCATTTGAATTAGAAAAAAATTCTACGACTTTTGAAATAATTTAATTGAGTCGATTTATTCGATGTGGAAATAAATTAGGTGGTCGTATGAATTGTTCAACTAGAGTTATGAAATAGCTGAGGGGGTAGTTGATTGCTCCATCTATCTTCTAAGTTAAAAGCCTTAAGTTCATGAGTGAGTATTCAAATTGCGACATGATGGACTACCTGGAAATTTAGTGTATGCTACATTGAGATTGTCAAGTAAAGAACATCATGTGTCAAGATGAATCCCCTAGTAAAAATACTTTGAATTGAGTTATGCAATGCCAGATTGTTAAAAGAAAACTGAGCTTAGATAACAGATACACTAAGTACATTAGGAGGTGCTTGCTATAGTCGAAATTGCATGAGTAATGAGAAATTTTTATTTTTAGGGCAACATTTTCTGCACTTTCTTTTTCTAAACAAGCTTATAAGACTTGAGCAAATTTTTGGAAACAGAAGATTGCTAAGAACTGAAGTATAAAATATGCTCTACATACCCTGACATTACAAAATGTAATTATATTGTTGTGGCAATTCATTCATGCATATTTTGCTTAAGGACAAGCAATAGCTCAGGTTCGGGGGTGTTATAACTCTTGAAAAGAGTTATATTTTAGGCCCTTAGACTTGGTTAATTGTTCGTACTTGAGTAAATTTAGTTGCATTTTAGGAAATTATATTATTATTTTTACTATATTGCATCATGAAGCTTGGATTGTGCTTTCAATGTCACTATATGTTACTTTTTCTTGTGTGAGGAAAGGAATTGTGTGTTGTTTATAGTAGGTGCAGAAAGTAGGAAAAAAAGTGAATGAGTGAAGTTTTGTCATGACAAAAGGTTGGATAGATTGCTAGAAGAAATGCCATGACAATTCCAGGAAGATACTAACTCAACTGTAAATTCGTGCCTCTCTGCCAGCTATACTCGGACTAGAAATATCCATCTGAAAAAGAGGAAGAAAAGAGTGTATGCTGAGTGGGCCACTACCCTATAAAAAAAAGAAAGAGAAAAAAAAGGAAGGAGACAAATTTTCCTCTCACACAATTCATCGTGGGAGATCCAAAGATGCAATGAAAGAGGTAACAAGTAAGGAATAGAGCAACAACACAAGGAAGAAGGATAAGCATTCAACCCTGGGGTTCGTAAGATATTGCAGCACTAGAGTTGAGGGCTGGATTGGTGAAAGCTTTCTAAAGTTCTTCCTTCATTATCTTAATTGATTTTTGTGAATTTTAACTGTGAAAATATGTTCTGAATGATACTTTCATTTTGGATTTTAAATTCAACTCATGAGCTAATCTCATCGGGTTGGGATTACTGGATGAATATTTAGTTCCTTTAATGACCAAGGCATTATCCTGATTATATTTAGTATTTCATTCGATTTGCCCTATTTTAAAATGTATGCATGTAGTCTCTAGACATAGATGAATGTATGGTATGGTCATAAACTTGATTTAATTCTGAAAAGGTTAGATGAGTTGGATTGTGATTGAATGATAAAAGCGATTATTCAACATAATACTCGTAGCACTTTAGACATAGAGCTGCGCTCTGTACAGAGAAAGAAAGAAATAGTGTTGGATATCCTTCTTAAGGCTTGTAGACATGCAAAGCCTTAGGTAGGGTAGCTTGAAGTCTGACTCTTGAAAGAAGTAGACTACCTTAGATTTAATCTAAATAATAGATTGGTTAAGATTTGCCATGGCATTATTATGTTATGAGGAAAGAATCTTAGTAATCCCAACCTTCCCATTCAACAACATAGATCCTTTCGACTTTGTCTCTGTATCTTTGCCACAACATATTAAGTTAGTTATTTGATTTTAATATTGCATACATGATTATTCCTCTACAAATTGTTATTCTATTTTGCCACAGCCTAATTCATATAGTTTATAGTAATAGCTTAACCGAATTAATCCTATCCAATCCCTAAGGAGACGATCTTACTTACTACTTTATTACTTTATTAATTGATTCAACATGTACACTTGCACATTCGCATATTATATTCACACGCGACACTACTCAGCCTAGCACTACAGTGGAGTGTCCTTAAACTACTTCTTTTATTGAATCACTCTTACTAAAACTTACTTTTCTAATCAGCAACACGATGGAGTAAACAAAGTGATGCTAACTTACTAGGAAATTCTAAGCATTGGAGTATTTGATGATATCATTATTTTGAAAATATTATATATATTTTAATCATTAAGTATTACCGTTACACCGAACATAGCCTCAAGAATTTCGAAGTCTATTAAAAGAAACCTACTTAAGACTAATTGTAATTGAAATTAGTGCATTCTACTTTTAGGGGTCAACTTTTAAGCAACTATCCTAAGCTAAACTCACCTAATTCACTGTCATAATTTTCTAGGAATATCGAAGAATTAAATTTCTCATTGAACATCATAGGCAAAAATATACTCACCATAGTCTAACAATTCTTTGGCATTTATGTGTCATGGAAAAATGAATGTCAAAGAAAAAATGAACAACTATTCAAATGCAACCTATATGCACAACACACCCCCAAACCTAAGGGATTTATTGTCCTCAATGCATGAATAAAAAAAATTATGAATGCACAAACATATATATGGATAGAAAATGATAACACAAAAATGATCAATGCCTGCAAAAATGAAATGAAAAACAAATAACATAAAAAAATGAATAAAGCTTAGAGTGAAATTGTTGTTACTTTGAATGTAAGCCCAGTCTTTATATCTTTGACTTCTACAGCTCCATGAGGATAAACATGAACTATTTCAAAAGGTCCTGACCAATGAGACTTTAATTTTCTCGGAAAAATTTGAGCCTAGAATTGAACAAAAACACCTATTGTATAGGTTCTAATTATCGTGGCATAATCTTCTTGTCATGCCATTGCTTGGTTTTCTATTTGTACAGTTGAGCGTTCTCATACGCTTGAGCTCGGAATTCCTACATCTCATTTAGCTCAAGTAATCATTTATTACCAGCAGCAAACCAATCCATGTTCAGGCTCTTGATGGCCCAAAATGCTTTATGTTCAAGCTCAACAGGTAAATTGCAAGGCTTCCTATAGACAAGCTTGAAAGGTGACATCCCCAATGGTGTTTTGAACATAGTACAATATGCCCATAGAGCTTCATTCAGTCTGGATGACCAATCTTTGTGAGTTGGGTTTATCACTTTCTCCAAAATTTTTTTAATTTCTCCATTAGAAACTTCAGCTTGTCCATTTTTCTAGGGGTGATATGCCGTGGCAATCTTATGCCTCACCCCATACCTATTCAATACGTTAGTGACCAATTTGCAATCGAAATGGGAGCCCTCATTATTAATAAATGCATGGGGTGTACCAAATCTTGTGAAGATATTTTTATGCAAGAATTGCACCATCGACTTGGCATCATTAGTAGGGAGAGCAACAGCTTCTACCTACTTGGAGATGTAATCTACGGCCACAAGTATGTATATATTCCCCCAAGAAGGTGGAAATGGATCAATCCCCCACACATCAAACAACTTAACTTCTAAAATTTTTTGCAATGGCATTTCATGCCTCCTCGATTGGTTTCTCGTTCGTTGATAGTAGTCTCGTGTCTGATAGAATTCATGAGCATTTTTTAATAGACTTAGCCAATAGAAACCAGATTAGAGAACCTTTACAGTAGTTCTAATTCCTCCAAAATGTCCTTCGTAAGGTGCTAAATCTCAGCGTTGCAAAATGCTCTGAATCTCATCATCCGGAACATCTCCTAATAAGTTGATCCGCACAATGTTTGAATAAGAAAGGCTCATCCCAATAATATTGCTTGGCATCATGAAGAAATTTCCTTCTTCTTTGACTAGTGAGCTCAGGTGGCAGCAACCCACTCACTAGGAAATTTACTATATCGGCATACCAAGGTAATGCCGTGACAACTAGAAATTGCTCATATGAGAATTCTTCCTTAATGAGTTGTATATTGCCATCTTTATTTCCTGTTTCTAACCTTGTTAAGTGATCAGCCACTTAATTCTTGGTCCCTTCCTAATCTCGAACTTCAAGTTCAAATTCCTACAACAGTAATATCCACTTGGTCAACTTAGGCTTCGCATCCTTTTTGGTTACTAAATACTTAATCGCAGAATGGTTTGTATAAATTGTGACCTTGGTACCAACTAGATAGGATCTGAATTTGTCAAACACAAATATCACAGCTAATAGCTCCTTTTGAGTAGTAGTGTAGTTATGTTGTGTGTCTGTCAGGGTCCTGCTCGCATAATATATCGCATGGAACACCTTGTCCTTCCTTTGCCCCAATACTACTCTTACTTTAAAATCACTGGTGTTGCACATAAGTTCAAACAGCAGTATCCAGTCTAGTGCTATGACAATCAGTACTGTCACCAGTTGCTTTTTGAATTCTTCAAATGCTTTCAAACTGGGCTCATCAAAATTGAAGGCTCGATTGTGTTCTAACAAGGTACAAAGGGGTTTGGATATCTTCGAAAAATCCTTAATAAATCTTTGGTAAAATCCTGCATGGCCTAGAAAACTTCAAATACCTTTGATAGTGGTAGGTGGCGGCGACTTTTTGATCACCTCAATCTTTGCTTTGTCCACAACAATCCCTTCCTGTGATATTTTATGTCCTAGAATAATGCATTCACAAACCATGAAGTGGCATTTTTTCCAGTTCAAAACAAGATTAGGTTTTTCACAAGGACAAAGAACTAACTCCAAATTCTTCAAACAGTTCTCAAAAGTATTGCCAAAAACAGAGAAATCGTCCATAAATACTTCAAGAAACTTTTACACGATGTTTGAGAATATCACCATCATGCAACGCTAAAATGTTGCTGGGGCATTACACAACCCAAATGGCATTCATGTAAATACGAAAGTTCTGTATGGACTTGTGAAAATGGTATTCTCTTGGTCATTGAGAGCTATGGCAATCTGATTATACCCTGAGTAATCATCTAAGAAACAATAGAAGGCTTTCCCAACTAATCTATCCAACATTTTATTGATGAAAGGTAAGGGGAAATGGTTTTTCCAAATTACTTTGTTAAGCTTGTGATAAACTATGCATACCCTCCATCCCGTGATAGTACGAGTTAAAATGAGTTCATTATTGTCATTTCTAATCACGGTGACACCTGTTTCTTGGGTACACATTGAACAGGGCTTACCCACGAATTATCGGGAATAGGGTATATTATGCCACCATCGAGCCATTTGATAATCTCCTTCTTGACAACTTCCTTTATGATGGGGTTCAACCTTCTCTACTGCTCAATAGAATTATTATGAAAATCCTCCAACAAAATCTTATGCATGTAGATAGCAGGGTTGATTCCCTTGATATCAGTGATTGTCCACCCTAGCGCCTTCTTAGAACTCCTCAGAACATCTTGTAACTTAGTTTCCTGATTAGGTTTCAACTCTGTAGAGATAACTACTGGCAGAGTGTTGTTGTTTCCCAAGTAGGCGTACTTTAAATGTAACATCAAAGACTTTAATTCCAATGTGAGAGGTTCCTCTATAGAAGGTCTAGGAGGCTTAAAAGAACGAGCTAATAAATTTGAAGATTTGAAACTCTTCCCTAGTCTATCTTTAAGCCTCTTGGTCTCTATAAGTTCATCAAGTTCTTCAGTCATTTTTTCTTCAGTCAATTCAAATGGATCTGCATCATCATCATCAGAATTACTGTGACAAAATTTTGCAAACTCTACTTCCACTGCCATTTTGACAAACCCAAGGGCGTGACATTCTTCATTTTCATCTGCACACTTTATGGCATCAAAAACATTAAAAGTAATTTGTTAGTCATTAACCCTCACTGTTAAGTCGCCTTTCTGCACATCAATTAGTGTTCTACCTATAGCTAGAAAAGGTCTTCCAAGAATAATTAGTACTTCTTTATTAGCTTCACATTATAAAATAATAAAATTTGCTGAAAAAATAAATTTATCTATTTTTACCAGTACATCTTCAATTTTACCTTCTAGATGTGCATAAGAACGACCAGCGTTGCAGCGTAACTGTAGTAGGTCTTGCCTTCCCAATTCCTAGCTTCCTAAAAATAGACATATGCATTAAATTTATACTTGCTCCTAAATCACATAATGCCTTACCAACATAATAATTTCCAATTGAATAAGGAATAGTAAAACTCCTTGGGTCCTTCAACTTTGAAGGCAATTTGTTCATCAGCACCAATGTGCACCCTTCAATAAGAGCAACAGTTTCAAATTCCCCCAATCTTTGCTTCTTTGACAAGATATCTTCCATGAATTTTATGTAGTTGGGCATTTGCTCCAACGCTTCCACCAACGGTATGTTGATACGAAGTTGCTTCAGGACATCTAAAAAATTTTTGAACTGAAAATCTTACTTAAATTTCTAAAATCCTGCTTCAGTTGTAAGCTGCTCCATAACTGGGTTTGAATTCTTTCTATGTGTGAGATCTGAGCTATCCCCATCTGTAATGGCATCATTAACAACTCCAGGTAATTAAGTACCACTTTTGAGCGTAATAGCCTTGCAAATGCTCCAACCTTTGAGATCTTGAATTTTCAGTATCACTTGGCAATGATCGAAGCTATTCTGAAAGATCGAAATAATGCCTTTAATCTTGGAGATAGTTTTGATACCTTGTTTTTAAAGGAAACGTCCATGATCGAAGCAAATTTGAAGGATCAAAATAATGTCTTTAATCCTGGAGATAGTTTTGGCGCACAAGAAATCTTAGATAAGTATTTTATTTTATTTTATTATTATTTATTCTAATCCCTTTTATTTTTGTGCAGTTAAAGATTCGGGACGAGTCTTCTTGAGGAAGGGAGAATGATGTGTAACACCCTTAACCCGTATTTGTCGCCGAATAGGGTTACGGAGCATTACTAGAGTTTACATTTTAAAACTATCAAAAATTTTAAAACATTTAAGTCATATCATTAATCACAGCAAAATCAATCAATAACATACGTATTGACCCTTATACGAGCCCTCAAGGCCCTAAAAACACTTTAGAAACAAGTCGAGAGTAAATCGAAAATATATAGCATTTTTCAGAAAAAGATGAAAATTTACAAACTGTAGGGGTCACATTACTGTGTGGCCAGGCCGTGTGACTCACATGGCCGAGAGACACACCCGTGTCTTAGGCCATGTGGACATTCGAAGTAGGGACACACGGCTGTGTCCCAGTCCGTGTTCGTGCCCATGCCCATGTAACTCACTAACTTGGGTCACACGGCCAAGCAACACACCCGTGTGCTAGGCCGTGTACCCCTCGAAATGGCCTCACCCGCCCGTGTGCCATGTCGTGTGCATGACTATGTAACAGCCTGACTTGCAACCCTTTGAAAGCTACAGGGGACACACGGCTGAGACAAACACTCGTGTCTCTGCCCGTGTGGACGAAAAATAGGTCATTTTCAAGCCATTTTCCTCACCCAACCTAGCATATACCTACTAGCACTTTTGCACATATTATAAGCCTTTAAAATTGCACCAAAACCATGCATAATCAAACCACTCATATAAGGTATAACAACATATAACCAATATGCCCAATGGCACCTCAAGCTCATCATCTAAACATGTACAATTACATATTCAAATTAGCCAAAATGTTAAACTAACTTTTGATTAAGCATGCATCAACAACAAACCATTTAGTTTACCTAACAAAACATACCAAATATATCATTCAACAATTTGCACCAGAGATCACATATGTCATTTATAGCAAATGTACCAAATTACCACAAGACATTTATAGTATGCATACTTAATTAATCATTCTAACTTAAACATCATAATAAGCCATGATATCAAACAATTTAAGGCCATTTATATACATGCCAAAAACAAAACTTTTATCAACATTCAAAATACCATAATCACAACCAAGATACCATAGCACAAGCCAAACCATATTGCTATTTCAACAATCAAAACACATAGGCCAAACATTAGCCAAAAATGCCTATACATGCCATTATAACCAAAATCAAAACATCC
>CM025150.1:21951134-21961772 GCA_013467495.1 Gossypium gossypioides
AAAAAAAAAAAAAAAACAAAAACACAAAATGGAATACTAAAAAGGAAAAGCATCGATCTAGGCATCATTGCTGATGTTACTACAAAAAATAGGAGCCCCAGTAGACTATGATCAATCACTTTAGTAGAATACTTTCCTTTTTTCTTGTTTTGGCAAATCAAAGGAAAACTCAAACAATAGCTATCTTCTACTTCAAGTTTAGTTTAGTGTTTTCTTTATTAATATTTTTTTTATATAGTTGAAAAAGGGTCATTTCTTTTCGCTTCTTTGAATCTAATCTTGTACCCCATTAACGAATCAAACCATATGGCTTATAATAGCCTTCCAAGGAACCTGTTTTGTTACACCATTATTACAGATTCTTTCAATTTTTGTGTGTTGATTTTGAAAAAGCTTTGTCCCCAACTTTCATTCCTTTTTCTATTGTTTTGTCAAGCTCTGTTTGACCTCTCGGAGATGACCCCGTTTTAATGGACCTTTCATTTTCATTTCTATTTTATTAGAATCTTGACCCAAATTGCATTGTTATTGTACATTCTTATCAAGAAAAGTGAGATCTAATTTACTATAGGATTGGTCAAGATCATTAAATTCTGTGTTTAGGAATTCACATATTTCATTCTTACAAATTCGATATCGAATTTGTCTTCCAATTACACGTTCAACTGTAACTGATTTTACTAATTAAAAATCTAAAAATTTAAGATCAACACTGAAATTGGTTATGTAACGTTTCAAATTTTAAATTTGTTGCTGCAAAGTAATCCTAGATTTTGCCCGTCTAATAAGCCACTTTAAATTGCAACATTGAATTCCTTTAATTTGCTCCAAACACCGCTGCCTTCTTTGCCAATTGTTGCACCAAGCATCCATGCCTTCAATCAGTAGTCAACCTAAAATTTTATTGTTATGTCCGTCAAAGCTACTACAATTTTCATTCTTTCACCATCATTGCACCTCCTCACTACCCGCTTCGTTGATTATAACAGCCTGATCACACTAATTCCTTTGACACATTTTTGCTGTCGATTGCCTCATACAATTTGCCTATTGTTGCCGACCAAAATAGTTTCATGTTAAAGGGTCTTAAGGCCAAAAATCAAGCTCATGAATGTGATGGGCTCAAATTTTCTCAAGGCTCAATAGAGAGGTCAAAGGCCAACCAAATCCGAGCAAGATTGAACGGGACCATCCAAGACTTCGTTACCAAGACATTAAATGAGCACACGATCGAAAAAGAAAATCAAGATTCACTTTCTTATTTTCAAGAAAATCAAGAAACCAAATCTTGGTCCAATTTTGCTGTTTCGGACAATTTCAAGAATCAAGAAAATCAATATTTCAAATCTTGGAAATCTTGGTTAAAAAAACCGAATCTTGCAGCCAAGGCGCATTGGATTTCATGTACGAGCTTGAACGAGCCAACTTCGAGAGCAAACGGATCACAAGACCAAATTCTTGAAAAAAATGGCCAATTAAAATGTTACAAGCCCACCCTAAAGTTTGGAAAGTAATTTAATTGAATATCAGGTCAAATTATCAAAGTGACCCAAGTTGTAAAATATTTAAACTATAGGTCCAATTTTATTTAATAGGTGGATCATCATGTAAGAATTCTGTCCAAAGAGCCCATTGAAAGTCCATTTAATTCCTTTGGCTAAATTCCATTAAAGGTCCACACTTGGAATTTTTTTTTATTTGATGAGTTGTCATGTTAGGTATTCTATTAGGGTTAGGAAAACTTATTTTAGGGGCCTATAAGTAGCATGGATGTTCACCCTTATACACACACAATTGATTTATATTTTTTTCAGTTAATAATAAATCTCTTTGAGTTTCTTTTAGAAGCTTGTTTAAGAACCATTTAGGTTGTGGGAATCATCTTCAAGTTTTTTCTTGCCAAGATCTTTTTTTTGGAAGGGGAATTAGAGCCATTGAAAGGAGTTATGGATTCTTAATGTTTCCAAGGCTTCTTAGGACGTCATCTTCTCTTTTATATCCTTAATTTATCATTTCTTGCTTATTTAAGTTAGTTCTTGTTGTTTTGGCTTGCTGATTTTTTTGATTTTCATTCTAGGTTAAAGTTGCTTCAAGAAAGATGTTCTCCTATCTTGTTCCATCAAGAAAACACATCAAAATTAAGATTTTTAATCTTTTCTTGTTATTTCAAAAATTATTGCACAAAATAGTTTGCTTTTGTCTTTAAAATCACTTCTAACAAATCTATTTGTGTTTTGTCTTTCTAGATCTGGTTGGGGTGTTTTCTTGGGGTCCAATGACGGCTTTTTTCCATCCAAGAAACCCTAATTCATTCTTTATTGGACTCTTACCAGCTGGTTCATCTTTCTTTTGTTTTAATTTTGTTTAACTCTCCTTTGTAACAATTAATCTATTTTCGTTGTTTCTTGTTTCAGTTTACGTTCGTCTAGAGGTCTAGGTTAAATTTGTGACTTTGACAAACTTTATGATCCGATTCCGCCTTCATCCACATCATTCTTCATCATTTGGTATCAGATTTGGGCATTTTGGGTGTTCATGGTTGATTTCTAAACTGATTTCCATTGCAGAACAGCCTATAAGCAGTTTTTACCTAAAATGTTTTTCAGAAAAAAAAATTTTTGAGTGGGTAAACATTTTTCAATTGATCTAAAATTTTATATACTAATTCTTAGCACTATATTACAACATAAAGAAATATTTCCCAAGAATAAAACGTGATAAAAAAAGTACAGAAAAAAGAAAATACAAAAAGAAAAAAAAATCTATGGATTGGATTTTTTGTCGAAACTTTCTAGATCAGATCTACAGTACTTGAGGAGACTCCAATTTAAATTTCATGATTTTTGAAAATCGGGAACACCTCAAATGAAGTTTGTAAAGTTGCTTCACAATTTTTTAGGTTTTCGGGTTTCAGCAATTTTTATTGATTCTTAATCTTATGTTTTCATTTGTTTTTACTTTTTATTGTTCCTATACGTATTCTAACGCTTTATTGTTTCTTGTGTTAGTAGGTTAAAGCACGTTGCACATTCCTTCCTCCATGCAACATAAACCGTTGGAGTCTAGCCACTTTTGGACTCCTAGTGCCATTGGGATATTTTGTAGCTAGATTCTTTAACATTCTGATTGATTGTCATAAATACTCCTAAAGGACTCACAAGATTAATTCTTACCTCATTGAGAATTTGATTTTTATTTTTGAGTGCATAACAGTGAGGTTTGTTTAAATTTTCTTTTCTTGAGTGTTGTGTTCTTTTCAGACTTTCATAATGATTCGCGATACTATGATTGGGAAGTTGCAAAGGCAAGTAGAGGAACTATTAGACAATGAGAGATGGTCAAACGAAAAAAGGAGTACGATTGATCTCTCACCTGTTGTGAAATGTTATTAGTGTAGTTCAAAAGATCATGAGGGTTTCCGATGTCCAATTAAATATCCAAATAGAAAGAATAAGATTGAGTTATCACCTTTTGTGCAATGTTATTGGTGTAGTTCAAAAGATCATAAAGGTGTCCAATGTCCAATTAAATATCCAACAAGAGAAGAAAGTAAGTATGACTTTGTACCTTTTGTTGATGCTTACTTTAGTGGAAAAGAGATATGTAATGGCGAACTTTGTGAACCAGAAAAAAATGATAGTGAGAATTTTTTTCCTCGAATCTATGGAGTTAGATGAGATAGAAACATCATGTTCTCCTACTGAGATGTATTGTACTGAATTAAATACTCATAATACTTGTGAGGGGGATATGGGAAGTGAGGAAAAATCATGTGAAAAGATCGAGAGAAAAGAGACCTTGAGTGATAAAAGTCTACTTGATGGTCCAAATTTGGTGAGTGAAAATCCATATGAGGTAAAATTGGAGAGTTCTCAAGAGGAAAAATAATATGAAAAGAAAGAAAATACCCATACAAAAGTGAGGAATGATTATGTTTTAATTTACCTTAACTAAAATTTGTTTAGTGGTGTTTCTTTATTGCAGGACTTCATGGATCCTTTGATGAACTCTCAATTATATTACTTTACCATCGATAGACGATTTTACTTGTGGGAAAGAGGTAAGTTGAATATTGATAATTTCCCACAAGTGTTACAAGGTAAGAAAGATAAAGAAACATTAGAAATTGATTTAAAAAGGCATACGTTGAATGTTTTTTTTTTTATAAGTATGCTACTAGTTTTGTTTGTAAAATATTTCCTTACAACATACTTTCTCATTGGTCAAATTTCATTAAACCTTGGTCTGACAGTTTATCTGATTTTATGGGTTTATCTAAATTTGTAAAGGTTAAAATTAGAAATTCTATTGCATTAAATAAGTTTTTTTTAAAGCATTTTACATATTTTCTCTTGCAATTTTTTTTTCTTTCTTGACCTTTAATGATGAATTTTTACATAATAATATTAAACTTCTTGATTTTTATAATTATGTGAAATTCTTGACTCGTCGTTAGAAATTCTTATGGATGACCATGCATATTAAAAGAAAGTTACAGGTTATTTTTTACTTGAAGATCCATGTACTTAACACTTCTTTGTTTAGTATTTATACCTTGGTTTTAAAGGAGACATACATGACTGAAGCTAATTTGAAGGATCAAAAGAATGTCTTTGATTCTGGAGATAGTTTTTGCGCACAAGAAAGCTTAGGTAAGTATCTTTATTTCATTTTATTGTTATTTATTCTAATCTTTTTTCTTTTTGTGCAACTAGGGACGAATCTTCATGAGGAATGGGGGATGATACGAGTAGCTTGGTCCAATTCAAAGGCCATAATAGAGATGGGCCTTTCCAAGTACTCAAGCGGATCAATGACAAATGCCTATCAAATATATCTGCCCGGTGAGTACAATGTACGTTCTACTTTTAATATTGCTGATTTATCTCCCTTTGATGGTTCAGATTCGAGGACGAATCTTTTTGAGGAAGAGGGGAATAATGCAAGTCTCAAGGCCAAAAATCAAGCTCATGAATGTGATGGGCTCATATTTCCTTAAGGCCCAAAAAATGAGGCCAAAGGCCAACCAAATCCAAGCAAGATTGAATGGGACCATCCAAGACTTCGTTACCAAGGCCCTAAATACGCACACGATCGAAAAAAAAAATCAAGATTCACTTTTTTATTTTCAAGAAAATCAAGATTCATTTTCTTATTTTCAAGAAAATCAAGAAACCGAATATTGGTCTAATTTTGCTGTTAAGGACAATTTCAAGAATCAAGAAAATCAATATTTCAAATCTTGGAAATCTTGGTCCTAGAAATCGAATCTTGCAGCCAAGGCGCATTGGATTTCATATACGAGCTTGAACGAGCCAATTTCGAGAGCAAACGGATCACAAGACCAAGTTCTTAAAAAATTGACCCATTAAGATGTTACAAGCCCACCCTGAAGTTTGGAAAGTAATTTAATTGAATACCAGACCAAATTATCAAAGTGACCCAAATTGTAAAATATTTAAACTATAGGTCCAATTTTATTTAATAGGTGGATCATCATGTAAGAATTTAGCCCATTAAAAGTTCATTTAATTCCTTTGGCTAAATTCCCATTAAAAGTCCACACTTAGAATTATTTTTTTATTATTTGATCAGTTGTCATGTTAGATATTCTATTAAGGTTAGGAAAACTTATTTTGGGGGCCTAAGTAGCATGAACGTTCACCCTCATACACACAATTGATTTATGTTTTTTTTTTCAGTTAATAATAAATCTCTTTGAGTTTTTTTTAGAAGTTGTTTTAACAATCATTCAGGTTGTGGGAATCATTTTTAAGTTTTTTCTTGCCAAGATCTTTTTCTTGGAGGGGGAATTAGAACCATTGAAAGGAGTTATGGATTCTTAATGTTTTCAAGGCTTCTTAGAACGTCATCTTCTTTTTTCTATCTTTAATTTATCGTGTTTTGCTTATTTAAGTTAGTTCTTGTTGTTTTGGCTTACTGATTTTATTGATTTTTGTTCTAGGTTAAAGTTGCTTCAAGAAAGACGTTCTCCTATCTTGTTCCATCAAGAAATACATCGAAATTAGGAGTTTTAATCTTTTCTTGTTGTTTCAAGCATTCTTGCACAAAATAATTTGCTTTTGTCTTGAAAATCGCTTCTAACAAATCTGTCTGTGTTTTGTTTTTCCAAATTTGGAGCTCCGACTTTAGGAGGTCAACCCATCGAGGTGGATTTGTTTTTTGGTTGGTTTGCTAACTAACCGAAAAATCTAGGTAACATAACTCATGCTGAAGCTTCGAACATATTTGACTTAAACTTTCCTTCTGGCCAGAGATTACCATTTTCCTTTGGTCAAGAAGCGTTGTAGCAACAGTTATTGGCTCTTCAAGAACATGTGAGGTTGATAAAGTATCAAGTGGCCCTACAGAATTTAAGATTTAAGCAACAACAAACATTTCATCAGGAACTCTTGAAGCAGAATGAGGAGCTCAAGAGAAAGGTACTATTTAACAACTTCGATTTTCATAATAATGTAGCCATACAGGAGGAAAGGCCATGTGTGCATGCAAAAGAATGATAGAATAAGATGGATGCATTGCGACGAGATGCGAGGACTTTACATACCAAGTCTTTGGACATGGATTGGCTTTTTTGTTCCAATAATCCTTTGGCTCCAGAGGTAGTAGCAGTAGGTTTACCAGCTGATTTTAAGGTCCCAAAGAACATGTTTAAAGGAAGGAAGGATTCGCGAGCTCATCTTATACAGTATAATGGCTACATTAATGTGTTTGCAGCTTCAGATCCCATGTAGTGTAAGGCTTTCTCCACGACGCTTAAGAGGGTGCGAATGATTGATACTTATCTCTCCCCCAGGCGTCTATTTGAAGTTTTTCTCAGTTGGGTTAGATGTTTTTGGGACAGTTCAAAGTATATAGGACAATTATGAGCACTCCCATGGGTTTGATGTCTATGAAGCAAAGGGAAGGAGAGTCTCTACAAGACTATGTAAAACATTTCCAAGCAACAAAATCGAGCACAAAGAACCTTGAGAATCAGTGGGCTATTGATGCTTTTATTATGGGAGTATAGAACGAGCATGTACAATACTTCTTCACTAACAATAGGCCTCAAAGTTTGGAAGATTTCTATGAAAGGGCCCACAAGTTCACAGAAGTAAAAGAGATAAAAAAAAAGTAATACACGACACGTTCTAGAAAGAAGACAGGCAGTTCAGAAGCAAATATGGGGCTCGCAACAGATTAGGGCCACCTCATCAGTCTTTGCGTGTACAAAATGAGAGACAATAAAGAGCACAATCTCAAAATTAGTTACCTAGGGCATCTTAGAGAGCCTAACTAAAGTGCACGAGGAGGTACAATGCAAGACGGTCAGAGTAGAGACGCAGGTGTGCTTTTCATAATGATGGAGGACACAAGACCGATGATTGTTTTTTCTTTAAAAGATGCTATTGAAGAAGCGATGAGAAATGATGAACTCATAGAATTTTGCAGCTCAAAGTACTACTTAGTAGGGTTAGAGCTCGTGTGCTGAGGCCAAGGGCATGCAGATGGTAAGAGGTATAATACATGTAATTGTGGGCATAGATAAGGATTGGGTGACCTCCAATACAAAGAGGAAGGCTCATATGAGGAGTGTAATGTTAGTTAATGTGCCCAAAGGGTTATGTAAGCAAGGGAAGTGGAATTTTGAATTTAGTAATGAGGATGAAGAGTTGTTGTGTGATAAAGAAAGAAATGATCTAATGTTTGTTTTTGTAGCAATTACGAGTTTTGAGGTTAAGTGAATACTCGTGGACAATGAAAGTGCCATTGAGGTTTTAACTTGGGAAGCTTACCAAAACATAAGATTAAAAGAGTAGGCATTTCTAAGGCTAGCATGTTGTATGGCTTCACAAACCATCCTATTGAGGTTTGAAAGTATTACGTAGAAAATGCTAAAACAGAAACTAAAGAATGAATTCTTTGAGAGAAAACACTACTGCTTCATTTATCTATTTCAGTGTATGAATGGAAGTAAGGGAATAACTACTATTAACAACCTTTATAACAACTTAACAGATCCTAGCCAACTTCTCTTAACAAAATACTTTAACATTCACCCATCTTCCCGAGAGGTAAGACTCAAAGGAGATTATGAAATTGAGTAAAAATAGAAGTTGACAGAGGTTTAGTGAGGATATCTGCAACTTGATCACAAGCTGGTACTTCACCAACAATAAAAGAGGGATCAGCCACTCTTTCCTGAACGAGGAACAAATCCAACTCAACATGTTTAAACTTAGAATGTAATACGATTGTCAGCAATTGCAGCGACACTGGAATTGTCACATTAAAGTAGGAGTATCAACAGAGCGAAGCCATAACTTACGCAATAAAGGCATTAGCCATGTGATCTCACTAGTTGCCGCAGCCAGACTTCTGTACTCAGCCTCAGTTATAGAGCGAGAGACGACCTATTTCTTTTTAGAGCACCAAGAGACAGGTGTATTCCTCAAGTAAACACAATAGCCAGTTGTAGAACACCTATCATCAAAATCCAATCCCCAGTTAGCATCTACGTAGCCAACCAAAGATAGCCTGTCGGATGGGCGAACAACTAAGCCATACTCAACAGTGTCACATAAATATCGTAATATCCTATTCAATGCAATAAAATGAATAGTGGTAGGAGCATGTATGAATTGACAAACTCGATTCACCGTATACATAATGTCAGGATGAGTAAGCACGACATATTGTAAAGAACCGGCAAGACTGCAATATTCTGTAGGACTAATTAGATGGTCGCCCTTATCTTTAAACATTACGAAAGAACTGATCATAGGAGTGAGAACTACCTTAGCATTAGCTAATGAGCTTCTGTCAACTAGATCCAGAATATATTTTTGCTGGCAAAGATGAAGACACCCCGTAAACGATCGGGTAACTTCAACTCCCAAAAAATGTCGTCAATACTAGTAGAAGCACTTATCGTAATGATTATATCATCCACATATACCAACACATATATACATAAGGTATATGTTATTCAAACAAACAAAGAATCATCAGATTTAGACAACTGAAAACCAGCGGAGATGAGAAATTGTTTTAACTTGTCAAACCATGCTCGTGGCGCTTGACGTAGACCATATAGAGCTTTTGAAAAAAGACATACCAAACGTTCACCAGCTTGACCATATTGCACATATCTAGGGGGCTGATGCATGTATAACTCTTCAGTGAGATCACCATTCAAAAATGCATTGTTGGCATCAACCTGCCGGAGTTTCCAGTCGTTGGAAACAGCAAGTGATAAGATAATCTGAATAGTAGTAGATTTAACGATTTGACTGAATGTTTCCTTAAAATTACACCCAGGTACCTGAGAGCACCCTTTTACTACTAAACAAGCTTTACGACGAGCTACAGAACCATTAGGATTCTTCTTTACCTTGAACAACCACTTACAGCCAATAGCCTTTCGACCAGGCGGTAAGGGAACTAGTGTCCAGGTGGAATTATGTATCAAAGCATTATACTCAGCATGAGCAACAAGTCGCCATTCCGGACTAGCAAACGCTTCCATAATTGTGCGTGGCTCAAAATTAGTAGCTTCAACCGAGAATGTCTTGGGTTTAAAAACCTCGAATTTGGATCGAGTGACTATAGGATGAATATTTTCCATATTCGGAGGGTCACATGAAGCAGTCAGAATGGCAGGGGACTGAATAGGAGGACTAGAGTCATCAAGCGATTCAGATAAGTCATTTTGAGCACAAGCTACATCCAAGTTAGCCGGAGATTCGTCAAGGGTAACAAGACGGGACGCAACGCCATCAGTCTTAGTATGAGTCAAGGAGGCAGGATGTGAGGAAGGACTAGACCTAGAATCAAATAACTGAACAATGGGAACACGAGTGGAGACACACTCACTAGGTGGAGAGAACGTCCAGTGTGCGTAGGAGACAGAAACTATTGTTCATCAAACACAACATGATGAGAAACAATTATTTTACCAGCTGAAGTAAGATAAAAATACCCTTTATGTTGAGAACTATACCCGAAAAATGTGCACGACTGAGAACAAAATTCTAACTTATGATTATTAAACAAACGCAGATATGGAAAACAACAACAACCAAATACAAGCAAGTGATCATATGACAAGTCCTGCCCATAAAGAACCTTGTAAGGAGATTGAACTTTCAACACTGGCGTTAGTAACCTATTTATTAGATGAACAGCACAACAAAAAGCATAACCCCAGAAGTCCATGGGTAAATTCGCTTGAGCTAAAAGAGTAAGACCAATCTCAACAATGTGTCTATGCTTACGTTCGACAACACCATTCTGTTCGGATGTATATGGACACGAGAACCAATGAATGACCCCATGATTTGCTAGAATTTTTGAGAAAGCACGAAACTCACCACCCCAAATCACTCTAAAATTGATTAATTTCCTTTCCAAACTGTGTTCTGACCATCTTCTGAAACTGAATGAAACAATCAATAGCTTGGGACTTACGACGAATAAGATATATCCAAGTAAAATAGCTACACAGGTCAACAAACGAAACATAGTACCAATTATTGCTACAAACAATAGACATATTGGAAACATGGAAATTTACACATTTTTACATACCCTTTTTAACTTAAAATCATACAATTTCGATAAAATTCTTGTCGA
>CM025150.1:21991332-22007355 GCA_013467495.1 Gossypium gossypioides
ATAAGTCCTATATATTTAATTCTATTTATAAATACTCATTTATTCAATTATGTGATTTAGCCCATATACTCTAATTAAACACTCTTTTGTCAAAATTATATAACCAAAATTTAATTCACTTCTAATATAACTCTATAAATATTTAATAAAAATATTTACGAGTCTAGCTTATGGAAACGATGTCTCGATACAACAATTTCTAAAACCATCGACTTTAGAACAGATACACTTGTACATTGTCTAACTTTCCAAATGATGAGGACTAGACTGAAAAGCACAATGAGCACATCCAAACTTGGGATTGTAGGATGGAATTCATACCCACCCGTGAACCATTTTTCTCGACAGACACGGTGACAGTTGATTACTACTTGGCATGGTTTAGAGTCGTCGACAAGCCGTATCTGCTTCCACTAGAGATGAGGAGTAGGCAAATTCAGCTGAAGAGACTGCCACAGTAGCGTAGGAGGTGACACGGTCGCACGACAGGTTCGTCATCCGCACTTGTAGAAGATGGGCTGCTTGTGGCTACGCAATATCCTGGTTAGTTCACTCTACTTATTCCCATTCAATTCAAGAACCCTATGTTTTTTTCACAAGCACCATCACACTATGAACCATCATCGCATATGGCCGATTCTTCTATTCCCGCAGGTACATATATCGAGGCACCGACGTCCTTGCATACTACTCCTCTATATAGATGTTGGTGCCGAACCTCATGTTGGGACAGATGCCGATGTATGCATTGCCACCGAAGACGATACTGATACAGATGCCAATGCAACAATCAATGACGATGTCGGTACCCAGTACCTTTCCGACATACCCGAGATTTGGGGCACTTTATGGTTAAACACCTATAGTGACCCAAACACTGAGTACATCACTGTTTTATCTCGGCGGCTCATCATCACAACCACCAGATGTGAGAGTGGCGGTAAATGATACAACTGAGGACAATGCAACAATCAACCACAAAAGAAGATGATGGCGCTGCTGATCCTAAAGAAACGATTGCCCAGGGGCCGTGCTAGGTACATATTTAGATGATGATGAGGAAGAAGAGGTCTACAAGTCCTCACCTCCGTATGCACCTCTGATTGTATGCCCAGTTGTATGCAGAAATCCTTCATGCAGCCATTGTCCACTGCTTTACGATACATATTTTTTCCGACAACACGATTGAGTGTATCTTTTTTTATAAATATTGTGTAACGCCCTGACTAATTTATTTTTTTCTGTAAATTCTATCATAAATGAGTATTTGCTTCAGTGACTAAGTGTTCTGAATATGTGTTTGAGGTCTTGGGTTTAAGTCCTAATTATGGAAAATTCTGTTATTTTTGTCCTAGCCTTATACCTTTTCGGTGGGATTATATATTACTTTTGGTAAACTCATATCAAAATGAGCTTGCTAGTTCGAGTGTTAAGGTGTTAGCTTACTGAAGGCCTCGTGTTCGAATCCTTGTGTGAACGTAAATGTTAATTTTTGTTTCGGTTGTCAGATATAGTTTTGGTGGAGTTGGGATTCTGTGGTAGTTGGATGAGGTTAATGGTCGAATTTAATGGGATTTGGTAGTTAGTGGATAGAGTGGGGAGTTTAGGTGTTGAATCTAATTTTTATTTTTATTTTACTTTATTTTCCCAAAAATTTCCTATCTTCATGACGTTTTTTCTTTTTCTTCTTTTTCTCTGTTTCCTTCTTTCTTTGCTACTTTTTACTTTACTTTCTCTTTGTTCTAATAAACCAATATATCGTTTTAATCATTGGGGCTCACTGTTTCAGTTGTTCATCGTTCATCTTGGTAAAACTATAAGTTCATTTCATTTGGTTTTCATTTATTTTAAATGGGTATATTGGTGTTGTGGTTTGGGAGATTAATCTCCCTGAGTGTGTTGCGTAGGAGAAGACTGTGAAACTGAAGGTTTTGCTACAATAGCTTAATCCGTAGTAGTGATTTTCTATTCGTCAGCTATAAGTGTTCGAATACGATTGGATATTATTCTGAGGCTTAATTTTGGATAGTTTTCGTTGAGTTTCATAATATTGTTACTGAAATTGGGTATTGGAATGTTGATTATAGGTTCTGGTGGTCTCGAGATTGTAGTTACATCTAAAACGACTTAGGTGTATAACGAAAACACGAGAAAACGAGGTTCAACGAAAGCTAAAAATGTGGCCTATCGATGCCACACGAGCGTGTGGTTGATCGTGTAGTCGGCCATGTGCGACACACGACTGTGTGACGAATAAATCTGTGGCCGTGTAAGTCATATGGGCTAGGTCAATTTAGAGCGTGTGGGCCCACACGGACATGTGGATCCAAAATTTTAAAATTTTCCCTAGGGTCACAAAAGTCGTTCTGATCGACTGTGGGCCTTTCGTAGGGTCGGTAAGGGAAAATCAAACCCTAATACATGGTATCTGCTATCCTGATAGACTGATTTAAGTATTTAAAAATTTATATGTATGATTTGACTGGTTCGTAATAACATGTATGTTATCTGTATATAAGCATGCAAGACATGCTAACTCTATTATCTGTTATTTGTATTTGTGTATGGGGTAGGATTTTTATCTACGGAGGAAGTGTTCTGTGAGGTGACATTTTGTCGATATACTGGTAGCTTGACTGCAAACTATTCTATTAAGTGTCGTATAGGCACTATATGGTGTATAGGGCTAGGTGGGTATTTTATACCCCACGTGGTGTGTTAGATTATTCGGAGATGGTGTGTACAGGATGGGGGTAAGACTTTACATATCTGTATGTATCTGATACTTTGATTCTGATAAGGACTCATGTCCGTTTTTGTTCTGGTATACTGAAAATCTGAATTTCATGCATGTATGTCTCTGTTAAGTTACACACTGAGTTTATGAAAACTCACATCTTTTTGTCTGTTCTATTCAAGTAACCATCAGACATAGGCATATCGGTGCTACGAAGTCTTTACGGTGACCAAAAGTTCATAAATTGTCTTAATAATGGGTTTTAATAAAATTTCTGGTTTTTCTTGAGAGTTTTGTAATTTTTGGACTCTCTGGACTTTTGGATTGTTTTAAATTTTTTTTGGATTTGGATGCGTTTATGATTTCTAAACTACAATGATTGGAAAAATCTCGATTTTACGCAAATAAAGGTTTTCTAAAAATACGAACTGGGTTTTCAAAATATAACGACTTTTAAGGTTTCTGCTGTAAATTATGTTTTGGTGAATGAACAAGCTAACAATGATTTCAATAATAAATATGTAAATCAATATGTTTTGTAAAACTCAGACTCTTTTTAACAAGTAACTACATAAGGTTTTATCGAAGTAAAATTAGTTCTAAAACCCTTCTTCGTAACACTCTCTGATTCGGCCATAATGTCTAGGCCGAGTTTGGGGTATTACATTTAGTAGTATCAAAGTCAGGTTGCTAAACTCGAGCTATGAATTTTGGGTTCCAAAATTGTATTTGAAAAAGGACTGGTTTGTAAAAAAATTTGTTTCTTTTTTAGTAAGTATGTGGTATACTGAGTTTCTGGCGCTGATACTGTAAGTACTTCTAAACTAAGAAATATTGTAGTTAGAATTATCTAAAACTGTACTGATTTAGTTAGAAATTGGGACTTTTGAAATATTTCTGAAACTTCTGATAACTTTTGATAAATATTTGAAGCATAAAACATTTGCTAATAAACACTGAAATTGATGCATAAAATTTCATAATATAGATAAAGTTTAAAATAATAAGTGCTCGTAGAATGTGTGGTCGTGGTATTCGTTAGCGCAATGGGCGCCGTAGGGGGACTCAAGCGGAGTCTTCCCATTTGGGCAGTATGCCAAATCTGGATACGAGCGAGACACTGATTTCACCTACTATCGAGACTGAGTCTCAAAGNNNNATGGGGACGACGCATTATCCCAAGCCATGCTTAGAGTTTTGGAGAGGGTCACTGGACCCAATTCTGGATCTGGAGGCCATGGGTCGGTAACTAAATGGCTCCGATCCATTAGAGCTAAACTATTTTGGGGTGTCATTGGGGTCGCCCTTACTATGGCTGAATATTGGTTGGAGGCCACCGAGAGAAAAATGAATGACATCGACTGCACTCTTGAGCAAAAAATGAATGGTGCAGTTTCTTTGCTTCACGACGAGTCATATCAGTAGTGGTTATTGGTTGAGGAGGGTACTCAACCGGATCAAATTAGTTGGGAGTATTTTAAGACTTCTTTTTAGAGGAAGTATGTGGGAGTAAGTTATATGGATGCTCGCAGACGTGAGTTCATGAATTTTACGCAATGGGATAAGACCATGGTCAAGTATGAGTCGAATTTCTAAAATTTAGCCGCTACGCTCAAGGTATGGTGGCATTTGAATACAAGAAGTGTGTACGTTTTGAGGATGGTTTGAGAGACAGTTTGAGAATTTTGATAGCTCCATAGAGGGAGCGAGAGTTCGCCGTTTTGGTGGACAATGTGAAGATCGCCGAGGAGGTTAAGTGCGCTGAGCGCCAGAATAGATATCGTGAGAGAGATAAGATCGTGAGCGCCTAAAAAATGGGCCAGACCTGATGGGCCTGTTAGAGTGAGAGTTCTAGTTGGTTCTACTGGGTTTAGCCATGTGGTGATTGTGGTAGGCACCACCCGGGTCAGTATTGGAGGAGATTAGGGGCATGTTTACGTTGTGGGTCGATGAATTATCAGATTAGAGAGTGCCCACAGTGTTTTGATCAGATGCAAGCTCTGATTTTAGGTTTTGTTTAGCCTCAGAGGGCAATATAGCAGCCACCTAGGGGCCGTGGTCCGGCTAGGGGTGGTAATGGTTTGGGTAGAGGACAAAAAGCACTAGGAAGAGGTGTTAATCAGACTGAGGTGAGGTAGCCTACACTTGTTTTTGCTGCTCGATGCGGAAAGGACAGAGATATCCCTAATGTGATTACGAGCATGTTCTTTATTTATGATATTTTGTATGTAGCATTAATAGATATAGGGTCAACACACTCGTACGTAGCTAGTTCTGTTTCT
Source organism: Gossypium gossypioides (assembly GCA_013467495.1). Classification (NCBI taxonomy): domain Eukaryota; kingdom Viridiplantae; phylum Streptophyta; class Magnoliopsida; order Malvales; family Malvaceae; genus Gossypium; species Gossypium gossypioides. The sequence continues at coordinate 21,996,352 of CM025150.1, forward strand.
GAAAACTTAAGGATTACTATTGAGAGCAATTCTGGTGAGATTTCTGTACTAAGTCTGTTGGGTCAATCTATTCAGGTTAATAGACAGTATAGGAATGTATCATTAGAAATACAATGGTTGTGTTGCCAAAAAATTTAGAGCTACCATTTGGAGAGTTTGACTTGATTCTGGGTATGGATTGATTAGTAGAGCACTGAGTCAGTTTGGATTGCACGACTAAGAGGGAAGTTTTGAGAACTGGGGATGATGTGGAAATTATTGTGATTAGCAAGCATCGGGATTACTTATCCAATGTGATATCTTCTCTAGTAGTTGAAAAATTGGTTTAAAAAGGGTGTGAAGCATATTTGGCTTTTGTAAGTGTTTTAGTTTTTGGGGACTCTTCTGTCGAGAATATCAAAACAATGAGGGAATTTTCAGATGCATTTCCTGACGAGCTACTGAGTTTACCTCCGAATAGAGAAGTTGAGTTTGGCATTGAGCTTCTATCAAGTATAGCTCCAATGTCCATCGTTCTATACCGAATGACACCAAAGGAGCTTACGGAGCTTAAGGCTCAACTTCAAGAGCTTCTAGGTCGTGGATTCATCCGTCTTAGTATGTCTCCATGGGTGGCACCAATTTTGTTTGTGAAAAAAAATACGGTACCATGAGGATGTGTATTGATAACCGACAGTTGAATAAGCTGACTATGAAGAACAAGTATCCACTTTCGAGGAACGATGATTTGTTTGATCAGTTTCCTGGGGCTTCGGTATTCTCTAAGATAGATCTACACATCGGGTATCATCAGCTTAGGGTTAAGGAGGTTGATATCTTTAAGATAGCTTTTAAGACTCGTTATGGGCACTATGAGTTCCTAGTTATGCCCTTTGGTTTGAAAAATGTTTCGGTTACATTCATGGATTTGATGAATCGGGTTTTCCAGTCGTATTTGGATCAGTTGATCGTAGTATTTATCAGCGATATTCTGGTGTACTCTAAGACTGAGGATGAGCATGATGAACATTTTAGAATAGTACTTTAGATATTTCGAGAGAGACAGCTCTACGCTAAGTTGAGCAAGTGTGATTCTGGTTAAGAGAAGTAACATTTCTAGGGCATGTAGTTTCTGCTGAGGGGATCCGAGTTGATCCTCGAAAGATTGAGACTGTACTTGATTAAAAACCACCAAGAATGTTTCTGAAATCCCCAGTTTTTTGGTTTTTGCGGGTTATTATTGACGGTTTGTTGATGGGTTCTTGTTGATTGTAGCTCTTTTAACTAAGCTTTTATGCAAGAATATTTTCTCTGTTTGGATTGATACATAATAATCGAGCTTTAAGAAGCTTAAGTCTGTTCTAACTCAGGCTCCTGTTCTGATACAACCTGAATTTGGTAAGGAGTTCGTGGTTTATAGTGATGCATCACATGTCAGTTTGGGATATGTATTGATGCAATGGTAAGGTTGTGGCTTATGCGTCTCGACAACTTAAGTCACACGAGGGGAATTATTCAACACATGATCTCGAGTTAGCTGCCGTAGTGTTTGTTTTAAAGATCTGAAAGCACTATCTGTATGGTGAGAGGTGTATCGTTTACACTAATAACAAGAGCCTTAGGTATTTCCTTACTCAAAATGAGTTGAACCTTAGGCAACGTAGATGGATTGAGCTGTTCAAGGATTATGACTGCACGATAGAGTATCATCCCAATAGGGCTAATGTGGTGGCCGATGCGTTTAGTCGTAAAGTAATGTCTGATTTGAGGGTGATGTTTGCTCGCCTAAGTCTGTTTGAGGATGGGAAAAACAATTAAGGGATGATTTTTTGGTTCTGCGATTCCGTCAGGTTGAGAATGGCAGTGCATCTGATTTTGGGCTGACTAAGGATAGGGTTCTGTGTTTTCGAAGACGAGTTTGTGTACCGAACGATTCTAATTTGAGACAGTCGATTTTGAGGGAAATGTATAGTAACCATTATGCTATGCATCTTGGAGGAAATAAGATGTATCGGGATTTTTGTGAACTGTATTAGTGGTCGAGTTTAAAATGAGAGGTAATAAATTTCGTTGCTCGTTGTCTGACTTGTCAGCAAGTTAAGGCTAAACACCAATTACCTTTGGGTTTACTTCAACCCGTTAAGATTCCCTTGTGGAAAGGAAATGTGTTACGATGGACTTTGTTAGTGGGTTGTCCTTAACACCTATCGGTTGACCAAGTCCGCCCATTTTATTTTAGTTCGGAGGGGTTATTCTCTGTAGAAGTTGATCAAGCTTTACATTTTTGAGATTGTGAGACTTTACGGGGTTTTAGTTTCGATAATTTCTGGTAGGGATCCTCGTTTCACTTCTTGAGTTTGGAAGAAACTCTATGAAGCCCTGGGTTCGAGATTGGATTTCAGTATTGCGTTTTATCCTCAAACTGATGGTCAATCTAAGAGGGTGATTTAGATATTAGAGGATAAGCTTCGGAGTTGTGTGATTGATTTTCGAGGCAACTGGGAGGATTCTTTACCGTTAACTGAGTTCGCCTATAACAATAGTTTTTATTCTAGCATCTATATGGTACCTTACGAGGCTTTGTATAGTCGTAAGTGTCACACTCTATTATGTTGGACTGAGTTGGGTGAGCATGGGTTTTGGGTCTTGAGTTGGTTTTCGAGACTGAGGACAAAGTTAGATTAATTCGGGATCATCTTAAGGCAGCTTTTGATAGAAAAAAGTCATATACAGATCTAAAAAGGAGGGATATCGAGTACTCTATGGGTGACTTTGTCTTTCTTAAGGTATCTCCGCGTAAGAAGGTTTTGCGGTTCGGACGTAAGGGAAAGTTGGGCCCTAGGTTTATTGGACCATATCGGGTTCTGAAGCGCGTGGGACCGATCGCTTATTAGTTGGAGCTACCTCTAAAGTTAGACCGTGTCCATGACGTATTTCATGTCTTTATGTTGAGGCGGTATTGGTTTGATCCATCTTAGTTTGTTTCTGTTGAGGAGATTGAGGTTAGACCGGATTTTACATTTGTGGAGGAGCCGATTCAGATTTTGGATCGAGATATAAAGATCTTGAGGAGGAAATCTATTTCGTTAGTTAAAGTTCTGTGGCAGAATCATGACACTGAAGAAGCCACGTAGGAACTTGAGGACTCGATGCGTCAACAGTACCCTCATTTGTTCGGATTAGGTAAATTTTAAGGTCAAAATTTGTTTTAAGGGGTGGAGTTATAACACCCTGACTAAGTTATTTTTGTTTCTGTAAATTTTGTTATAAATGAGTATTTGCTTTAGTGGCTAAGTGTTCTGAATGTGTGTTTGAGGTCTTGGGTTCAAGTCCCAATTATGGAAAATTCTGTTATTTTTGCCCTAGCCTTATCCCTTTTAGGTAGGATTATATAATACTTTTGGTAAACTCATATCAGAATGAGCCTACTGGTTTGAGTGGTAAGGTGTTAGCTTGCTGAATGTCTCATGTTTGAATCCCTGTGTGAACGTGAATGTTAAATGTTTTCAGTTGTTTGATAGAGGTTCGGTGGAGTTGGGATTCTGAGGTAGTTGGATGAGGTTAGTGGTCAGATTTAGTGGGATTTGGTAGTTAATGGATGGAGTAGGGAGTTTGGGTAAATTAATTTAATTTTTATTTTTATTTTATTTTATTTTATTTTCTCAAAAATTTCCCTTCTTCTTGACGTTTTTTCTTTTTCTTCTTTTTCTCTGTTCTCGTCTTTTTCTTCTTTTCTCAAAAATCGATCATTTTAATCGTTGGGGCTTAGTGTTTCAGTTGTTCATTGCTCATCTTGGTAAGTTTATAAGTTCGTTTCATTTGGTTTTCGTTTATTTTAAATGGGTGTGTTAGTGTTGTGGTTTGGGAGATTAATCTTTATGAGTGTGTTGCGTAGGAGAAGACTGTGAAGCTGAAGGTTTTGCTATAACAACTTAATCCGTATTAGTGATTTTTTGTTCGTTGGCGGTAAGTGTTCGAATACGATTGGATATTATTCTGAGGCTTAATTTTGGATAGTTTCCATTGAGTTTCGTAATATTGTTACTTAATCGAGATTGTAGTTACATCAAAAATGACTTAGGTGTGTAACGAAAACACGAGAAAGTGAGGTTCGGCAAAAGCTAAAAATATAGCCTGTCGACGCTTCACGGTCGTGTGATTGGCGAGTGTGTGGCCGTGTGAGTCACATGGGCTAGGTCAATTTTGGGTGTATGGGACGTGGGCCAGGCCATATGGGTCACATGGGCATGTCTAATTTGGGCGTGTGGGCATAAGCATATGGGCCAAAAATTTTAAAATTTTCCCTAGGGTCAGAAAAGTCGTTTCGATCAATTGTGGGCCCTATGTAGGGTTGGTAAGGGCAAAGCAAACCCTAATGCATGGTATCTGCTATCCTAATAGACTGATTTGAGCATTTAGAAATTAATATGTATGATTTGACTGGTTCGTAATAACATGTATGTTATCTGTATTTATGTATGCAAAATCTGTTATATCTGTTATTTGTTATTTGTATCAGTGTATGTGGTGGGATTTTTGTCTGTGGAGGAAGTGTTCTGTGAGGCAACATTTCATCGATATACTGGCAGCTTGACTGCAAACTATTCTGTTAAGTGTCGTACAGACACTATAAGGTGTGTAGGGCTGGGTGGATATTTTATACCCCACGTGGTGTGTTGGGTTGGTCGAAGATGGTGTGTAGAAGATGGGGGTAGGACTTTGCATATCTATATACATCTGATAATCTAATTCTGAGAAGGACTTATGTCCGTTTCTGTTCTAGTATACTAAAAATCTGAATTTCATGCATGTATGTCTATGTTAAGTTAAACACTGAGTTTATGAAAACTCACATTTGTTTGTCTGTTCTATTCAGGTAACCCTCAAACATAGGCAGATCGGTGCGACGGAGTCTGTACGGTCACTACAAGTTCATGAATTGTCTTAATAATGTGTTTTAATTAAATTTTTGGTTTTTCTTGAGAGTTTTGTAATTTTTGGACTTTTCGGACTTTTGGACTGTTTTAAGTGTTTTTTGGATTTGGATGCATTTATGATTTCTAAGCTGCGATGATTGGAAACATCCCGATTGTATACAAACAAATGTTTCTTAGAAATACGAACTGGGTTTTCAAAATATAACGGCTTTTAAGGTTTTCGCTGTAAACTATGTTTTGGTGAATGAACAAGCTAACGATGATTTCAATAATGAATATGTAAGTGAATATATTTTTTAAAACTTGGAATCCTTTTAACAAGTAACTATACAAGGTTTTATCGAAGTAACATTAGTTCCAAAACCCTTCTTCGTAACACTCTCTGATTCAGCCATAACGTCTAGGCCGGGTTTGGGGTGTTATATATTGTGATGTAAATATAGATATTTCATAAATAAAAAAAACCAAGATTCTTCATTCGAACACTACCTTTGTCTTTATTACTATGTATCATGAGTTATCCGAAGCACGCTAAATAACAATCTGACACGAGTGACACACTACATACATGGTGTTCGCTCTCACCGTACTTTGTTGAATATCTTTCATCATGTCATCGCAGAATGTACCGCCGCCCGTTATCTGTCTAGCATACTCCGACTCCCTATTAAGAAATAAAACGCTATGATTTTCCACTTACACCTTTTTTCCTTCATTACACATTTTCCTTCAAATTTCTCGGAATGAAGCTTTGTGACGTAGTAGTTCACATCATTCTTGAAGCTGTACCGCTTCAGTGCAGCAAGAAAAATATCTTTGTTAGGGTATTCCATTCCAACTTCTAGTACTCGTACATCACGATATGTGCTTGCATGACCAGGTGTTCTGTGTGGAAGCCTCGAAAACTCTAAACCATCCTCGATCGATTGGTTGATGTTTGTCATGTTGGGCAGAGGTTCATACGCCCTAAATCCCATATTTTGATTCAGAGCATTGTTGAGGGTGTCATTGTCAGACTCACAATGTTCTAGCTTCGTTGTAACCGGATTCGGTTTGAAAAATAGTGTCATTTCTGAACCATCCATACCACGTTGTTAGATTGGCTCAGGTTCTGACTCCTCCCCCTTATTTACGTCCACAACCCCTTCTTCCTCAGGTGCATATCCTTCCTCTTTTGTGCCTTCATTGTCATTTTCGAGCACGGTGTTGGACGTACCCTCGCTGGCCCCTGTCGAAAGGAGTAGATCATCGGTTATCATATAACCCATGTGCTCGCCAGAATATTGAACGGGTTGATGTCCAATGTACATTGATGATCCCTTAGTATAACTGCTTTGCCCCATAACATCGACCTAATGTCGAAGTTAAAATCGAATACACTGATTGAATGTGGAGTCTGAGTGTCTAAATTTGGGTTATGCTGATACCTCGACTAGTATTGACCCTCGAAGTTTAAATTGATGCCGGAGATCGATGAATGTTTGCCCATAGATATTTCAAGAACTTCGTAGTAACCGCTTTGTAGCAAACCAGAAAACCCACTGCACTACCGTGTAATAGGACTTTCTGTTTTAGTTTTGGTACCCGTATTCGCCGCAACGGTAGTCGAAGATGGGCCAGATCCATCAGCATTGGCTAAACTCCACGTATAACTTAATAACAACATTTCTGCTTGTGATGTGCGATGATCTGATCGTCTTGAGATGTGTTTCACTAACCACATCGAATAGCTCATACTTATACCGATCAACAAGTAAGAAATCTGCATTACAACCTCATAATTCTTTCCCAGGCCGATCCGCCGACTTTCCTCCTGATTCTGGTCCATAGCTCATGCATTTGAATGATAATATTGAACATAAATTCCACGGACTTTGCTCCTACAAATACTACCCCGACCTCTATATTACAGATTTGATGGTTGTAGTATATAGCGAATTTCACTTGTTGGCTTATTTCAATATTGGTCACGAATTGGATGAAAAAATGCAAAAAATAAGTAGAGAGTTGTCGAAAGGAGTACTCACAACTCTCACAACACAAGGCTCTTCTGTTTGATATTAACTTGATGCGTGTCTATGTTATGAAAAATTCGCCTATTTTATGAGATAATTATCTACGGAGAAAGAGAATACGTACTTTGAATTTCGTTTATGAATGTACTGTTAGAATCCCTAAGATTAAGGACAGAATACTTGCCTTAGTCCTAAGAGTTACCTTGTATAGTAGGATCTAATATTAGTCTCTAATTCTTAGGAAGTTACTGATTACTAGGGATTGTTTCCTTATTTGTACTTAGTTCTCCCTATAAAGTCTGTAACCTAATAAAAAATAAGACAATAATCTTCTTTCTAGGTTTGTTTATGTACACATTCGTTGCATATTGTATGGAGCAAATAATTTTTAGAACACATTCAAAACTCATATAATTTCATCACACATGTGCTCCCAAGAGATTCTGCGCTACATAACGTGCTCTATAGACATCTGAAATGGTTCTTCACTATTAAAAGAAAAGGAATTTATTAGAGGAAGCTCCCCCAACAAATTCCCTATTCCCCGGCATGAAAATCCTGACGCTTCGAATAATTCGAATGCTTTAAACACGTTTACAATATGTTCATCACTCCTGCAACGCGCTTTCAAGAGTTTTCTTTGCAAAGAAACCCTTCATTAGGACTATTAAAAGGCTCACATATACTAAGCTTCATCATTCCTCAGTCATATAATTTCTCCTCAATCCTCTCCAATCTCCACTAGAAACCATTTCCCGGTCTTAAAAATTTTGGTCGCTAAAAATATTTGGTTTACGTTTGAGGTATTCTTGAGTCATCGATGATGCAATATCGCTTCGAATCTTAGACATTTCATATATCATGCCGAGATGGGATAATTACTTTCAAAGCCTATCCTAAGAAAGTCAGTTATGGGGTGATTTTGCTTTCTACAGTCAAGGGTGAAAGTCGACATGAAGGTCTCAATCGATAGTCGTTATGCAGTAATGAATCGAGGTATAACGGGGGAGCCAGTTGACGGTCGTTATGCAGCCACGAGGTCAATTTTTTCAAATACCCAAAAATGATGCCCTATAAATATCGTACAGAAGTTTGGTGGCATATTCATACGGAAAAACTTTGGGGTTTCCCGCTATAATCGATGTAATTTTTTTCTCCATTTCCAAGCAATCGGTACCTTTAACCTTCCTTCTTATTTGATGGTTAGCACTGTTGTAGACACAATAAGAGTTTCAAGCGGGGAGCGATTGTTGCAGTACAATAAAGGTCATGCTCCTTTCGGTGCAATGACAATTGTTGTTATTACACAACCCATTAATAACTACAATCACTACTGCGTCGACCCGAATTTGACTTCTATTGTGTCGAAACATTCGCTCTCCACCAGACAACCCTCTTGTTTCCACCTCGGTGCCAACCTTCGGACAAGAATGAAAGGTTAAAGATACCGACTGCTTGGAAATAAAGAAAAAAACTACGTTGATTACATTAGAAGTTTCCAGAGTTTTTCCGTATGATTATGGCATCAATATTATGTATGATATAAATAGGGCATTGTTTGTGGGTATCTAAAAAGCTTGAACTCTTGACTGCGTAATGATTACCACCTAACCCCCCGGCTATACTCGAACTCGTGATCGCATCACGACCGCTGACTAGGATCTCCATCTAGACTTCGACCCCTAATTATATCAAGCATTATTATCCTGAAACCTGCTTTCCCCATAATGTGTTTCCAAGGTGGTGGTTCTATTCCGCCATGACATATAAAATGTATGTGTGTTGAGGTGCATTATCACATCCCCGGCCCCTCAAAACTACCTAAGAACTTTTTCCATTTCAATCAAAGACCCTAAACCACTTTCAAAATATCCTAAACCCTAATAAAACCCTAAAACCTAAAAAAATAAAAAAGCCCTAACTAGCTGGACATGCTTTCACTGTCTCTCTCCTAAAAACAGTCTATTTCCCTAATTAATTTTAAAACCGGCCTAAAGGCCAAATTTTAAAAAAACGACATATTTATCAAATTTAGCCAATTTTCTTTCGGTATAAGGGATAAGAAAACCTTTAATAAAAAAAATCAATTCAGCGTTTAAAAATAATCTACACTATTGAAAATATTATAAAAATTTTATTGGGATGATGTGTACAAGTATTGATTCATGTAAAATATCATATCTTTATACATATTAAAAGTTGTGTTCTCAAAATATATGATTTACCTATTAATTGAAGGCATTCAATTATTAATTTTTCTAAACCATTTTATACATATAAACATAAAGCTTTTGTGATAGTTACTCGCATTGATAATCTAGCACAAAATAATCATTAAAAGCTTGAGTATTAAACTTCATCAACATGAGCAAGAATTGTCTCAATTGTATAATTTGAAAATTTTGTCCTTAAACAAATCATTAAACAATTAATCTCTCAAAAGATAGGTTGCGATTTGATAAATCATATGTGGTTTTCTTGTAGATGCGTCTACCAAAATTATTTCAATTGCTAAATAAATGAGCCCATATTTCTTTCAAAAAATGCAAGAGGTTCAATCTAAACTTTTATTAGTAATGTTCTAATTATTCTTTTTTAAGTATATGTAGTACTTGAAAAATCTTTAATATGAAGAATATTCAGGTTCTTTAATAAATAATTCTTATTTTGTCGCATCATTATTGATCAGAATGGTCTAACTAGTCATGTCTACTAATTAATATTTTTGGACTAGTTAACTTCAAGTTTACCGATCGTGCACCAATTATTTGGACTAGTAAACTTAACTCCAAGTTTACTATACATATGATTCAATAATATTAATGTAAACTTCTGATTTACCATTGCATGTGATTTAAACATACAAATATATATACTAACATTACATAGAAGAAAACATCAATTTAATAAATCTAGACAATATAAATGTCATCTTTAAAGCATTCAAATATAAAACATTAAACTCAATACAATAAAATCATAATCTAAGCCACATGTTACAAATAAAATCTATCAATTTTCAAGATGTACATAAAAGAAATATTTCCTTTACGTATATATGTAAAATTAAGCAAAGTGAATCATCATAACATAAATGCACTCAACATCAATTGTCATCAGTCTCATTGATAAGTGGATGGTCCCAATACGTTCATTACTGGGGATTTTAAATGAGTAGTGTTAATCTCTTAAGTATTTATTTCTGTTTGGTTCAGCCGTTGAGAAGAACTTCTTTCGCCTTCTAATTTTGCAAACGAGATTGCAATTTCAATATCTAAGACTCGGTCTTACAAATGTTATCTCTTTTGAAACATTCAATTGCAATTTCAGCGAGATTGATAAGTTAAAACAGTTATAGCCACGATTTTGTCTTCCACTTGAAAACAAAAAAATCCAATTAAACAAGAAGAGAAGTATATACAGGTAATGATCCTGCTAAAACAACTAGGTTTAAACCATCCATCCTCCTATATATAGAAAAAAATAGGATTATCCGATGCATTGAATTTTTACTTTATTTTGGTGAAAGAATTTTTACTATTTTAATTGACATTTTTGAGATTATTATTGTCTAATTAAAGCGTTTTGGTATGAAAAGTCTCATTAATAAGTAGACCCACTCAGTACATTATTTATTAGGGATATTGAATGAGTTTGACCATCATTCATGGTTCATCTCGATGTATGAGAATTGAGCGTCAATTTTTACTCGGTTTGAGTCAAGGGAATTTGAAAAATCTAGTAAAAAATAAATAAGAGATTTAACTATTGTTTTTCAAAATATTATTATTTTGATTATTTTTTAGAATGTGTTATAGGTTATTTACCCACTTCCAAACCTCTAAGAATTTTCTAGGGACTATTTGTGATTATTTATCTACTTATCGTACACTTGAATATTTGATATTATTATTATTATTATTGAAAACTGTTGAATCAATTGTTTTTATAGGAGAAAATTATATATAAATTACTATTGGTAGTTTTTCGGTAACTACTTTTATATAATTTTAATGGACTTATGTTTTATGGGCAGATGAGATCTAATTCAATCTAATGTTCTCAACAAAATA
>CM025150.1:22059427-22070279 GCA_013467495.1 Gossypium gossypioides
CATACTTTAAAAATGATGCACATTTTATAAAATTTCCTACCCATCTCCGCTACACACCATATATCGAGTCCCCTAGAACTTGTCCATCCAATAACACACCATTTGTGGACAAGCCACCACATAAATGCTGAAAAGTGGCCACATAACACATTGTGGACAAACCACCACATATTTGCAGATAACAACCACATAATCGCAGATAAACTGCCACATAAGTTTCACCTTTCACAAAACCCCACCCAATGCATGTAATATAACAATTTTACTTTTTAACACATATTATTCACTTTTACACTTAGGCATGTAAACATGCTCTCATAATCACATATCACTTATTGATCACTTATAATCACTTTAACATGTTACACATGCTTTTCACATTAGATCATGGATCTTAATTTTCACGCACACATCTATAAGTCTCATATGCTTAAATCATCACATATATCACATAAGCCATACATCACATATCATGAGGATGGGATTTATGCATACATCGTAACCACAATCATAATCACTTCAATTATCATCCGTTTCATTGAATCACTCGGTTAAAGTCACTTACTTGGTGTTCATCTTGTTAAGTTTTTCAACCCTTCATGAATATTTAGTATACTCATGTTTTAATATAATTAAATTACTAATGTAATAAAATAAATATATCACACAAACAAATGGTAATGATCCCACACCTTGTATCATAAATCTGATTTGCCACAATCTTAATAACGATCTAACTTTGATCTAACTCGAAATATGAATCTAACACATAAATAATGTTTATTAGTTTGGATCCATTTGAAAAATATTCATCACGAATAGATCGATTACCAAGTTCCTCACCAACACTTACCCCACAGTTTTGGACTCTCAAAAAGATGATCCCCAATGCGAAACTAGGGGTCTCTCCTATGATTATTGTTTGGTCCATCAACATGGTAAGGAATAGTATTAGTACGATAATAAATAAATGATAATAGAATGTAACATTGTCCCTATGACCATTGTAACACCCCTAACCCGTATCGATCGTCGAAACAGGGTTACGAAGCATTACCGAAGTTTACAGAACAAATAGACAAAAAATTGAAAAAATTCACATTATTTAATATTCAAGTCAGAAACCATTTGAAATCAAACATATTGTCCCTTATATGAGCCATCGTGGCCAAAATATGCATTAAAATCAAGTCTGGACTAAATCAGGTACTCAAAGAATTTTTCGAAAAACATTGAAAATTTTCAAAGTTGCAAGGGACACACAACCGTGTGGCTAGGCCATGTGACTCACATGGTTAAGAGACACACCCGTGTCTCAGGCCGTGTGGGTATTTGAAATAGGGACACACGGCCGTGTCCTAGTCTGTGTCCATGCCCATGTGAATATACTGACTTGGGACACATGGCCGAGCGACACGCTCGTGTGCTAGGCCGTGTGAGTATACTGACTTAGGTCACACGGCCAAAACACATGCCCGTGTGCTAGGCCGTGTGAGAAATTTGAGCATGCTAACTTGTGTAAATTAAAAGATACAGGAGACACACGGCCGTGTCACCTAGCCTTGTGTCACACACGGCTGAGACATACGCCCGTGTCTCTGCCCGTGTGGACAAAATAGGCCATTTCCAAACTACATTTCTCACCCAATTTGGTGCCAACCTAAACACAACAATTTGCACATTCACAAGCCACAAAAAGGCATTCCAAACAAGCTAAAATCAAGTCTAAAATATGTATTATCACAAAATACAACCATGTGCCCTTAGGCACCTCAAATGACAATTTAATATCATATCAATCAATTATTCATATCTACCTAGGTAACCAAATGCATATATGCATAATTGAACTCACATTTCAAACATGATAAAACCACTTATATACGCATCAAAATATACCAAACACAAGCCATTCAAATGGCTAGTCTTAATAAAACATTTATATGCCATAAATTGCCAAAATAACCTATACATGCCATTATGACCAGAATTAATTTATTAGAAGTACCCAAAAAGAGCCGGTGGATAGTGTGAAATAGCTCAACTTGCTTCCAACCCTAACAAATACCCAAACCATTTTTGGCCAAAAGCCTAAACACATATCCTGAACATGCTAGCCATGTAATTCACATATAAGATTCAACTCACATGGATGAATTCATCAAGTAATCACATTTCATGAATTTCATGTATATACCGGTAATAGTTCTTATCGAACTTATATAAATTCAGAATAGAATTATGCCCGTTGAACCATTTAGAGCATCGTTGGATACACGGGTAGTACATACAAGATGTACTGAACTATAATCTGTCAATTTAGATTCATGTATGCTCATACGGGCTACAAATAAGAAGCTCTTCCGAGCTGAATAATGGGAAGCTTATGTGAGCTGAATATCGGGAAGCTCATTAGAGTTGTATAATGGGAAGCTCATAAGAGCTGTAAATCGGGAAGCTCATAAGAGTTGTGTTGTACCTGCAATACATGCAGGACATCAACCAAAATCGATAACCCTAATGACATTGTCATTTGTATCCTACGGATTCCTACGATTCAAACAAGACTCGGTGATTGTCGGATATACAACCGGTATTTATTCATGGGAATTGTACATTTAACAAAAAATATTCAATTTCACACATATGAATGTACAATTTAATTACACGAACTTACCTTGATAAATGTACGTAGATACAGAGGCAATTAATCCGATATTTTCTCTTTACCTCGATGTAGCTCTGTACGAGATCTATCTGGATCTATAAGAATGCATTTAACTCAATTCAATATAATTCGTATTCAATTTAGTCCAGCACATATTTTTTGCAAAAATACTATTTTACCCCTATACTTTTAATTTATTACAATTTAGTCGCTAGGTTCAGAAAATGACTTTCATGCAATTTAATCCTTACTCGAGCCTAATAAAATTTTCATACATATTAATAGCAACCCATGTATTTTATAAAATTCTAAAAATTTTCCATAATTTATCATCATTTCAATTTAGTCCCTAATTGATAATTTCATCAAAATTCTCTTTACAAAAGTTGTTTATCTAACAACAACCTTTTATTTTCTATCATAAAACTTCCAAATTGAAGCATGTTCATAAATGGAAAAACCCTAATACTTAAACGGTTTTGCAAATTAATCCCCAATATAGATAGATTAAGCTACTACGATCTCGGAAACATAGAAATCATTAAAAACGAGATAAAAATACTTACCGAAATGAGCAAAATAAGCTTCCTAAAACTTAAGCTTCCATGACTAGGGTTTCCATCTTTTTTTTTTCTTTTAATTTTGGTAAAGATGATGAGAATGGATGATAATATGATAAAATAATTATTATCATCACCTAAATCTTTAATTTTTCCAAAATTAACCTTAGTAATTTATTAAAATTCCAATGATGAATAATCATGCTTATCCACTAACTACTTTATATGGTCTATTTGCTATATAAGAACCTCCAATTTAAAATTCTATAGCTATTTAATCCGTTTAGCTACTAGAATTCAACTTTTGTACTTTATGCAATTTAATCCTCTTTATCAAATTAGACATATAAACGGTAAAATTTCTTAACGAAATTTTTATACGATATTTCTATCATACTCTAGACCATAAAATAATATTAAAATAATTTTTCTTTTAACTTTAGATTTGTGGTCCCGAAACCACTGTTTCAATTTCATTGAAAACGAGAGGTTACAACTCTCCCCCTAAAGGAATTTTCATCCTCGAAAATCTTACCAGTAAAGAGGTTCAGATATTGCTTTCTCATAGTTTCCTCGGGTTGCCAAGTAGCTTCTTCTATACCGTGTAGTTGCTAGAGAACTTTTACTAAAGCTACATTTTTATTTCTCAATTCTTTAACCTCTCGTGCTAGAATTCTGATACGTTCCTCACTATATGTCATGTTAGGCTAGATTTCAACATCCGTCGGGGAGATAACAAGTGAAGGGTCAGAATTGTATCGTCGTAACATAGACACGTGAACGACATTGTGAATCTTTTCTAGTTCTGACGGTAAAGCTAATTGATATGCAATAGGTCTGATTCTTTCAGTAATTTCATACGGCCCAATAAATCGTGGACTTAGCTTTCCTTTAAGACTAAACCGAAGAGCTTTCTTCTAGGACGAAACTTTCAAAAATACCTTATCACCAACTTGAAACTCTATTTCTTTACGTTTAAGATCCGCATAAGATTTCTGACGATTTGAAATTGCTTTTAAGCTATCTCAGATCACTTTCACTTTTTCCACAGTCTTGTAGATCAAATCAACTCCATGTATCTTTTTCTCACAAAGCTCAGTCCAACATAATGGAGTTTGACATTTACGACCATATAGAGCCTCATACGGTGCCATCTTTATGCTTGAATGAAAACGATTATTGTACGCGAATTCGACTAACGATAAATATTTTTTCCAATTGCCTTCGAACTCTAAAATACAACAACGAAACATATATTCAAGAATCTGTATTACACGCTCAGACTGACCATCAGTCTGAGGGTGAAATGCAATGCTAAAATGCAACTATGTACCCAGAGATTCTTGTAACTTATTCCAGAATCGCGATGTAAACCGTGGATCTCTATCCGAAATAATAGAGACTGGCACTCCATGCAACTTGAAAATCTTCGAAACATATAACTCCACTAATTTGTCAAGTGAGAAGTCAGTACGTATCGAAATAAAATGTGCAAAATTCGTCAAAAGATCGACGATAACCTAAATGACATCTTTTTTTTTTCGGAGATAGGGGTAACCTCAATACAAAATCTATTATAACTCTATCCCATTTCCATTCCAGTATCATTACTGGCTGTAACAGTGCTGAAGATACCTGATGTTCAGTTTTAACTTGCTTACATATCAAACATCTAGATACAAACTCAGAAATATCACGTTTTATTCCCGGCCATCATTACATCTGGCTCAAATCATTGTACATTTATTACTCCCCGAATGAATAGACATGCTACCATTATGAGCTTCATGTAAAATTTTTTGTATAAGCTCTGGATTCTTCAGGACACAAACTCTACCTCTGAATAATAAACAATCAACGGGTCTTATCTGAAATTCTGAATCAGAAGTCGACTCACACTGTAACCGTTTAGCTCACAACTCATCATCAAAATTCTGAGCTTCACAGATCTACTGTAGAAACATCGGTTTAGCTTTTAATTCAACTAAAATTGAGCCATCATCAGAAATGACAATCAGGTATTCATCGCCTGTAAAGGAAACAAAAAATTTCTACTCAGGGCATCCGCAACTACATTTGATTTTCCCGTATGATAACCAATAACCAACTCATAATCTTTTAACAGTTTGAGCCATCTATACTGTCTCAGATTCAAATATTTTTTGCGGCATCAGATATTTTAAACTCTTATGATCGATAAATATATGACATTTTTCACCGAACAAATAGTGTCACCAAATTTTTAACGCAAAAACAATAGCTGCCAACTCTAAGTCATGTGTTGGATAGTTCTTTTCATGTGTTGGATAGTTCTTTTCATGTGGCTTTAACTGTCTGGAAGCATAAGTTATTACTTTACCTTCTTGCATCAAAACACAGCCTAATCCATTCAATGACGCGTCACTGTAAATCACAAATTCCTTACCCGATTTAGGTTGAACCAGAACTAGTGCTTCGGTCAACAGAGCTTTCAACTAATTAAAACTTTGTTGACATTTTTAGACTACTCAAATCCACATCTTTCTGTAATAGCTGTGTCATCAGTGTAGCTATCATCGAAAACCCTTTTACAAATCTCTGATAATAACTAGCTAATCCCAGAAAACTTCTGACTTCAGATACGTTTTTCAGTGGTTTTCAATTAACAATCGCTAAAATTTTATTTGGATCAACTCTGATGCCTTCAGTCGATACTATGTGTCCTAGAAAACCAAATTTTTGAAGCCAAAACTCACATTTGCTAAATTTAGCAAACAATTATTTATCTCGCAAAGTTTGCAGAATAATTATTAGGTGCTCGGCATGTTCAGTCTCATCTCGGGAATATATTAGAATTCATCGATAAATACCACAACAAATTTGTCTAAATATGGTCTGAAAATTTTGTTCATTAAGTTCATAAATACCGCAGGTGCATTTGTTAAACCAAACGACAACACAAGAAATTCATAATGTCCGTACCTGGTTCTGAATGTTGTTTTTGGTACATTTGAATCTTTCACTCATAATTGATAATAGCCAGAACGAAGATCAATCTTAGAGAACACTGTGGCACCTTTCAACTGGTCAAACAAATCTTCAATGGGAGGCAGTGGATATTTATTCTTGATTGTAACTTTGTTGAGCTGACGGTAACCAATGTAGAATCTCATCGATCCATCCTTTTTCTTAACAAAAAGTACTGGTGCACCCCAAGGTGAAAAAATGGGTCGAGCAAAACCCCTATCAGTCAGTTCTTGCAACTGTGCTTTCAAATCAGTAGGAGCCATTCTGTATGGTGCTATCAATATCGGTGTTGTTCTCAGTACAAGTTTGATAGCAAATTCTACTTCTCTGATCGATGGTAATCCAGGTAACTCCTCTGGAAACACATCAGGATACTCACAAACTGCTGGCACTGATGCAAGCTTCGACTAGGATACTTTACTATCCAGTACATAAGCAAGGTAAGCATTACAACCTTTTCTCATATATTTCTGTACTAACATAGCTGATATCACAATAGGCAACCTATTCAATTTATCTTATTCAATATGAAGCATTTCACTATTCTGACATTTTAATATGATATGCATTCGTTTACAATTTACTATAGTATCATGTTAAGTTAGCCAATCCATGCCCATTATCACATCAAATCACCGTGAAACAGTAACCCTGAATCATTAACAAACAGTTCTTGCAAACCTTATCAACTAACACATACTGGTCTAGAGGGTTTGATACTTTAACCATGAATTCAGTCGACTCAATAGGTAAATTTTTACTAGACACTAATTTCGTGCAAACATATGAATGAGTTGATCTGAGATTAATTAAAGCAGTTACATCAGTACTAATAAGAGAGAAAGTACCAGTAATAATGCCTGGTGTAGAAACATCTTCGCGTGCACGAATAGCATAAGCCCTAGCTGGTGTTTGTGCATCAGACCTTACAGTAGGGTCTTTCGTCACACCACGGCTACCACTTACATTTCCAAGATTACGAGGTGGTCTACCTCTTGTAGCTGTGTTGCTCGATCTTAAAGTTTGCATACTCTATTTTTCAAATTTCTCCGGGCAATATCTAAGATAATGGTTAAACGAACCACATCTAAAACAAACTCCACTCTTCATTCAACACTCACTAAAATGTAGTTTGTTACAGTGTTTGTACTTAGGTTTGGTGTTTCTAGTATTACCCATACTCACTATAGATGTAGCCTGAGATTTAGGACTGGAGTGTCGGGTACCTCTGTCTCTACCGGAGTATCAGCAGAAGTAATAGAACGGTCATGATATTTCTTTAATTTTTTTGATACTGACTGGTATGACTTTCCCATCAATCTCTTACTTAAATCTCTAGATTCAGTCTCAGTTTGTCTTTTCTCTTTGCTCAACTCTTCAGCTTTATATGCCCGATCAACCAATACAACAAATTCTTTCAACTCGAGGGTCCCGGCTAATAGTTTTATATCTTCATTTAAGTCATCTTCAAACTGCTTACACATTGCAGTCTCAGTCGGAATACATTCTCTAGCATATTTGCTCAATCGAATAAATTCTTGTTCATATTCGGACACTGCCATACGACCTTGTTTAAGTTCCAAAAATTCTTTTCGTTTCTGGTTAAGAAACCTCTGACTGATGTATTTATTTAGGAATTCAGTTTGAAAGAATTCCCAAGTAATCCTCTCTTTCGGCAAAATAGAAGTTAATGTATTTCACCACTGATAAGCTGACTCTTTTAATAGAGATATTGCACACTTAAGACATTCAGTAGGTGAACAAGATAACTCATCAAGAACTTTGATAGTATGTTCTAACTAGAACTCAGCTCTTTCAGGATCATCCTCAGCTGTAGCTCAAAATTCTTCAGCCCCATACTTACGAATCTTATCAACAGGAGGCTTACCAATTCTAATAGGTTTTGTATCTTGAGGAATAACAGGAGCCGATTGAGAAATAGGAGGGGGTAGAGGTTGTTTTGTGACCGGGTTTGTTCGTACAAACTTGGTGAACCATTCATTCATCATCTGGAAAAAGGCTTCTTTAGCCTCTCCTTTTTGGCCCTCAGATACGGGCCTCATACCACTCGAAGCTACTCCTTGAACAAAAGCTTGAGCGTTACTCTCAGCTTCTTCAGAATCAAATCGGTTGGATGACATTGCTATATAAAAACATGTTTTAAAACGGTCAGGAGATATCACACTATCACAGGTTATATAATGGCATGTATAGTTGAACTCATAATGCTAAGTTAGTCCGAGAATCGACTAAACCACAACTCTAATACCAATAAATGTAACACCCCTAATCCGTATCTATCGTTAGAACATGGTTACATTGCATTACCGGAGTTTACAGAACAAATAGACAAAAATTTCAAACATTTTACATTATTTAATATTCATGTTAGAAACCAATCGACATAAAACATATTGTCCCTTATATGAGCCCTCGAGACCCAAAATATGCATTAAAATCAAGTCGGGACTAAATCGGGCACTCAAAGAATTTTTCAAAAAATATTAAAATTTTTCAAAGTTGTAGGGGACACACAATCGTGTGGCCAGGGCATGTGACTCACACGGTCAAGAGACACAGCTGTGTCTTAGGCCGTGTGGGTATTTGAAATAGGGACACATGGTCATGTCCCAGCCTGTGTCCATGCCCGTGTGAATATACTGACTTGGGACACACGGCCAAACCACACGCCCGTGTGCTAGGCCGTGTGAGCAATTTGAGCATACTGACTTGTGTAAATTAAAAGATACAGGAGACACACGGCTGAGACAACGCCTATATCTTTGCCCGTGTGGATAGAATAGGAAATTTCCAAAACACATTTCTCACTCAATTTGGTACCAACCTAAACATAAAAATTTGCACATTCACAAGCCACAACAAGGCATTCCAAACAAGCCAAAATCAAGTCTTAAATATGTATTATCACAACATACAACCAATGTGCCCTTAGGCACCTCAAATGACAATTTAATATCATGTCAATCAATTATTCATATTTACCTAGGTAACCAAATGCATATATGCATAATCAAACTCACACTTCAAACATGATAAAATCACTTATATACACATCAAAATATACCAAACACAAGCCATTCAAATGGCTAGTCTCAACAAAACATTTATATGCCATCAATGGCCAAAATAACCTATACATGCCATTATAACCAGAATTAATTTATTAAAAGTACCCAAAAAGAGTCGATGGATAGTGTGAAATAGCTCTGACCAGCTTCCAACCCAAACAAGCCTCCAAATTACTATAAAACATGAAAAATAACACAGAGTAAGCATTTAAGCTTAATAAGTTCGTATAATACAAAATTTAATTTACCATTTAATCACATTTAAGGTAAGTATATAAACATATCCAAACCATTTTGGCCCAAAGCCTAAACACATATCCTGAACATGTTAGCCATGTAATTCACATATAAGATTCAACTCACATGGATGAATTCATCAAGTGATCACATTTTAGGAATTTCATGTACATACCAGTAATATTTCATATCAAAATCATATAAAATCATAACAGAACTATGCCCGTTGAACCATTTAGAATATCATTGGATACACGGGTAGTACACATGATGAGTACTAAACTGTAATTCATCAATTCATATTCATGTATGCTCATACGAGCTACAAACGAGAATCTCCTCTGAGTTGAATAACGGAAAAATCATGCGAGCTGTAAATCGGGAAGCTCATAAGAGCTGTGGTGTGTCTGCAACACATGCAGGACATCAACCAAAATCGGTAACCCTAATGACATTGTCATTTGTATCCTACAAATTCCTACGGTTCAAACGGGACTCGGTGATTGTCGGATATACAACCGATATTTATTCATGGCAATTGTATATTTCACAAACAATAATTCAATTTAACACATATAAATGTACAATTTAATTACACGAACTTACCTTGATAAATGTACGTAGATACGGATGCAATTAATTCGATATTTTCTCTTTACCTTGATCTAGCTCTATACGAGATCTATCCGGATCTATACGAATGGATTTAACTTAATTCAATATAATTCGTATTTAATTTAGTCCAGCACATATTTTGGCAAAATTACTATTTTACCCCTATCTTTTAATTTATTACAATTTAATTCCTAGGCTCAGAAAATGACTGTCATGCCATTTAATGTAACACCCTTATACCATGTTCGACTCAAGGAACCTGATATAGGAATATTACATGTGGTGCCAAATTAATTCTTGGCTAATTACTAATATATTTGAACATAAAAATGAACAATTGTAACATACTTAATATTTTTCCTAAGTACATGCCATTCTATTTAAAATTTGAAAACATACCTTGTTGTTGCTTGAAGATGTGATGAGATGAAAGCTTGCAATCTCAAATTCAACTATTCAAAAAAATTTCTGTATCTAATCTGCGCACGAAACAAACCGTACGCTGAGTATACTCCCAGTGGTATTACTATAATTCAAATATGTAAGGTAAAAACAATATACATATATGGACACATTAAATCTTACCACTATTTTACCTTTAATAAATAATTCATGCATTTAAACTTTAATTTTATTTTAATAATATGTATTTTAAATAGCTTCTCTTCATTTTAACT
>CM025150.1:22093243-22106885 GCA_013467495.1 Gossypium gossypioides
CTTATAAAATTAAGAATGGGAGACCATGAGTAAGAGGTTTAATATCTATGACATAGCTGTAAAAAAATTACAGTTAAGATCTTTTTAGTTTCATAATTTTATGCTAATTGCCAATTTGGCCTAGAAAATCAATGCTAGCCAGATTTATGATCATGAAAAGTGTCATTAATCAATCCTTCATCTCAATCGGCTGCAAGAAAATAAGAAGGAAGGGACATTTCTTGTTGTCAAATTAACAAGGTAAGATTAAATCATTTGGCACTATACCATTTCTTGAAATATTTCCAAGTTCCTAACATTGAGATTATAAGATTAAAATCCTTGAAAAAAATAATAGTTAGTGTATATAAATACAAAACTCATTTGGGAGGTTCTAAAATCCAATTTCATCATCATCATGGGTTTCATAAAATTCTCAGGTTCATCCCTCCTTCTCTTCCTAGTGTTTACTCTCCTTTTCTTTAACTCCACGAGTGACAATGATGACGACGATGACGATGACTCCACTTCCATGGCCAAACTTGCGGCGGCTGTTAAACCTTTGCCATGGACTTGGTCCACCAATTCATCTTCTTCTTATTGTGAATGGAATTATGTCAAATGCGACAGTTCCAAGCACGTTCTAGAGATTGACCTCAAAGCCAGGACTCTTAGTGGTTCTTTGCCAGCCCAATTCCCTCATTTCCCTTTCCTTTAAGTCCTTGATCTTTCAAAGAATAAATTAACTGGTTCTCTTCCTTCTTTAAAAAAACTCCCTTTCTTGAAGAGACTTTACCTAAATATCAACAACTTCACAACAATTCCACCAAGATTTTTTCAAGGACTGTCTAGCAATTTGCAGTTCTTGATGCTTGGTGGTAATCCCTTTCTCAGTACCTGGATGATACCCCTTGAATTTACCAAGTTGGGCAATCTGTAACAATTCAAAGGAAATAAAAACATAAAACCAGACAAATGGATGAAGTTTATTGTATTTCATTCAGCAAACATACAACATTTATAACAAAATAAAACCAACATCAACATCCCACTTTCTCCTAAACTTAAGCAACATGAAAAATAACTAACGACTAAAAAAACTGAAATAAACGTGGATATATTTCAATCCTGAAGCAGTTTCTTAACACTCCTCCTTGCTTAGAGAGTTGCAAATGCCAAGTCTTGACCTTAGAAGCTCAAACTTGCTAGCAGGTAATGGTTTGGTTAAAATATCTGCAATTTGATTTTCTATTTTGCAGTAGACAAGAACCACATCTCCATCCTTTTGGACTTCCCTGAGAAAAAATAGCCTGATATTAAAGTGTTTAGTCTTCCCATGAAACTCAAGATTATGAGAGATAGCAATAGCAGCTTGATTGTCAATAAGAATTTATGTGCTATCCTTCTGCTCCAGATCAAGATCAAGCAAAATTTTTCTCAGCCATAAAGCTTGATTAACAGTGGTTGTAGCAGCAATAAACTCTGCTTCAGCAGAAGATTGAGCTACAATTTCTTGCTTCTTTGAGCTCCATGAAAAAACACCAGAACCAAAAGTAAAACAGTAGCCTGAAGTGCTCCTCATATCATCTATAGAACCTCCCCAGTCACTGTTAGAAAAACCAACCAACTTGAACTCGATGCTTCTTGTGAACTTGACACCAAAATCACTTGAACCTTTGACATATCGTATCGCTCTTTTGACAGCCTTGAGATGTAATTCACTAGCACAATGCATGAATCGAGATAAAATACTTATAGCATTCAAAATATTAGGTCTTGTTGATGTGAGGTACATTAAGTAACAAATCAATCTCCTGAAATATCCCTCATCAACTTTGTTAGTACTATCTTCTTTGCACAACATCTCTTTCTGATTCATTGGAGTGTTGACAACCTTACATTTGTCCATCTGAAACTTCTTTAATATCTCTTTTGCATACTTCTTCTAGAAAATAAAAACTTCACCTTGCCCTTGCTTGATCTCCATACTAAGGAAATAGGTCATGAACCCAAGATCAGTCATTTCAAACATCTTCATCATCTACTGTTTGAAATTTTAAATATGACCTATATTGTTTCCTATAACCAGTAGGTCTTCAACATATAGTGAGACAATAAGAATGCCTGAATCATTGTGCTTAACATACAAAGTTGTTTCAGACAGATTTTTTACGAATCCTAAGTCCAACAAGTGTTCATCAATTTTGCTAGACCAAGCTCTTGGAGCTTGTTTTAGACCATAAAAGGTCTTCTTGAGAAAATAAACTTTGTCTTCTTCACCTTTCTTCCCAAATCCTTGGGGCTGCTTAACATAAATTTCTTCCTGTAAAACACCATTTAAAATGATTGATTTGACATCCAATTGGAATAATTTCCAACCTTTTTGTGCAGCTATTGTGAGCAGTAGCTTGATTGTGTCTAATCTAGCAATAGTAGCAAAAGTGTCTGAATAATCAACACCAAAAATTTGAGCATATCCTTTAACCACTAGCCTGGCTTTGTGCTTGTTGAGTGAGCCGTTAGCATTAAGCTTGGTTCTAAATACCCACTTAACTCCAATCACATTTTTATCTTTAGGTTTGTCCACAAGAATCCAAGTTTTGTTCTTCTCTATCATCGATAGTTCCTCCTCCATTGTAGCTATCCACTTTTGATCCTTCTTTTCTTCTGCAAAGTCAGCAGGTTCACACACAGAAACATTGCATCTTTCATAAATATCCGAGAACAACCTTGTTCCTCTCACAAAAGCATCATCTATTTTTTCATTTTGCTAGTCATTCTCTTCTTCAATGCTAGAATCAAAAAAATTAAGTTTCAGAGATGTCAAATTCTGAGCCTTCTTCTCTACACTGTCCCAGCTCCATTCTTCATCCTCCATAAAATGAACATCCCTACTAATAACAATTTTTCCAGTATGTGGCTAAAAAATTTTATAGGCCTTGGTAAACGTACTATAACCAATAAAAATACCTGGTGAGGCTCTTCTATCAAGTTTGTCACGTTTGCTTTGTGAAACATGAGTAAAACATAAGCAGCCAAATACTTTAAGCCAAATATGGTTTGTAACCATACCATGCCTCAAATGGTGTCTGATCTTTCACTACCTTTGTTGGAAGTCTATTCTGTTGCCCAAAACTTCTTTGGCAAATTCTTCTCATGCAGCATACATCTCGACATTTCTATGATGTATCTATTTCTTCTTTCACTAACTCTATTTTGTTGAGGAGAATAACGAGTTGTAAGCTGATGGTCTATACCAGAATCTTTACAAAACTTGTTGAAATTCGCTGAAGTATACTCTTCCCATTGTCAGACCTTATCCTCTGAATTTTGCAGCCACTTTCATTTTCTACACTTGCTTTAAACATCCAAAAAACTTGAGCAACTTTCGATTTGAACATCAAGAAAAAAATCCAGCACATTTTGGTGAAGTCATCAATAAAAACAATATAATAGCGACTACCTTTTAAAGAATGTGTACTTTGAGGGCCTGCTACATCAGTATGAATAAGCTGCAATTTGTGAGTAGCTTTCCATGTTGACTTAGGAAATGACGTCCTACTTTGCTTTCCAAACTGACATGCTTTGCAGCTTGAGACTGTATCACTCAGCTTGGGAATATCAAGTGCCAACCCCTTTTCTCTTAGTTGTAGTAACCCTTGGTGATGATAGTACCCAACTCTTTTGTGCCAAATCTGTGTAACATCCTCTTTGAGAATAAAGGCATATTGCTCTTCCTCTAAAGGATTGAGTGCAAAACTCTTTCCTTTCATTTCACTTTGAAGATATCTTGATTAGTTGCATCCTTAATCAGACAATATTCATTTTCAAAAATAACTTTGAAACCTTTTCAATAAGCTACCCCACACTCAACAAATTTTGATTAATGTTAAGAACAAAAAGAACATCCTGTATATGTTTTGTACCTGTACAACTTGCAATTGCCAATTCTAACTTTGGTGATGCTAGTTGGCTCCAAATCTTTAAACAACTCCTTGTCATGAGTCATATGGTTGGTGCAGCCGCTGTCAATCAACCAGCTTTCATTTGACTCACTGCCCACAAAGCATGTAGCCACAAATAATTGATCCTCATCTTCCTAATTAGCAATCTTAGCCTTTTCATCTTGCTGTTGAAACTTATTCCTGCAAATTACAGCTTCATGCCTAACTTGATTACACTTGGTGCACTTGGCATCAAGTCTTCTCCAGCATTTGTAAGGAGGATGACCCTTTCTATTGCAATGTTTACATGGAGAGTAGGATACCTTCTTGACTCTTGCTTTGCTGTTAGTTGAAGATTCACAAGTAGAATTTTGATTCTTCTTAACAAATTTCTTCTTATTTTTTCTTGTATTTTCATGATGCTTAACTGGCAAGGCTCCTTCACCAGCACATTCTTGTCTCATAGTTCTTCTATGCTCTTATGCTTGCAAAGCATTAATAATCTCTACAAGTGTTATTTGAGTCAGATCTTTGGTATTTTCCAAGGCTGAAATGGATGCCTCAAATTTTTCAGGCACAGTTACAAGAATTTTTTCAACAATTCTTGAGTCCTTGAACTCAAAACCAAGTAATCTGATTCGGTTTGTAACATCCAATAACCTATCAGAATACTCTTTAATTGATTATGTTTCCTTCATCTTTTGCAGTTCAAATTCTCGAATCAAGTTTTGCACACGTATCCCTTTGATTCTTTCATCTCCCTCATATTCTGACTTGAGATAATTTCATATCTCATATGCTGACTTCACAGTCATTATCCGAGTGATGACTGTAGACGAGACTGCAGCAAACAAACAAGCCTTTTCCTTAGATTTCTTTATTTTCTTCTCCTTCTGCAATTTGATTTGTGCCATAGTAGGATTAGCTGGGAGAAAAGGAATTTCATAATCTTCTTCTACTGCTTCCCAAATATCCAAAGCTTCCATATATGCCTCCATACGAACTGCCCAAACCTGGTAGTTGTCTCTATCAAACAATGGTGGAGAGATTGAAGAAAAACTAGAACCTGCTTCAACATCCATAACACAGTACCTTCACATACACACAGATTCCTTAAGAATAAAGCTCTGGTACCAATTGTAACAATTCAAAGGAAATAAAAACATAAAACCAGACAAATGGATGAAGGTCATTGTATTTTATTCAGCAAACATACAACATTTATAAAAAAAAAATAAAACCAACATCAACATCCCACTTTCTCCTGAACTTAAGCAACATGAAAAATAACTAACTACTAAAAAAAATGAAATAAACGTGGATATATTTCAATCCTGAAGCAGTTTCTTAACACAATCTTATAGAATTCTCTACTTATAATACAAATTTGGGAGGTTCTATTCTAGACATTTTCCATTCTCTAGCTTTAACAAATCTGAGCCTTCATGACAAAAACCTGATTGGATCTTTGCCACCCTCTTTTTCGAGATCCCAGATTGAAATTTGCAGCTCCAAAATCAGAAGGTAGGGCTTACAGGAACCACTAATCTATTCTCAAGCATGACTTATAGTGTTAACCTAAGATTCAATCAATTTACTGGCCCCATCCCAGATTTATCTAATTGCAAAGGTTTGGAATTATTAGACTTGCATAACAATAATCTGACAAGAGTTTTCCCCCATCTCTAGCTTTTCATCCCAGTTTAGTAGTCATCTTCTTCGATGATAACAAGTTGCAGGGCCCTTTCCCTATTTATATGTTCCTTCATAAGTTTTCCAATGTTGACAATAATAATTTCTGCACAAACACAGCAGACTCGTGTGATAGTCAAGTTACAATATTGCTTGAGATTACGATCGCTTGGATGTATCCTTATGAGTTATCCGTAGCTTGGGAAGGAAATGATACATGTAGAAGTTGGTTATTTGTGACATTCGACTCAGAGAAAAGTATTACAGTAATCGATCTTCAAAAGCAATGATTGCAAGGAATAGTTTTCCCATCATTTGCTTATCTAACTGCATTACGGTATCTTGATCTAAATGACAATAACTTGACAGGTCCTATCCCTAATAGCTTGGTGAAGTTACCTAACCTTGAAGTCCTAGATGTTTCCAATAACAATCTCTCTGGGATTATCCTTACCTTTGCACCATCAGTAAAGCTAATAACTAGCGAAAATACTTACTAATTCCTAGTACAACAACAGGAAACACATTTAGTTTCCCTCTAGAAGGTATGGCACCTTGTCTACTTCGATTTGTAGTA
This sequence comes from Gossypium gossypioides, assembly GCA_013467495.1. Taxonomy (NCBI): domain Eukaryota; kingdom Viridiplantae; phylum Streptophyta; class Magnoliopsida; order Malvales; family Malvaceae; genus Gossypium; species Gossypium gossypioides. The sequence goes on from CM025150.1 coordinate 22,099,436, forward strand.
AACATATGATTTTATTCAAGCCCTTTCGTGCATGGCAGATTGTGATTGCCCTTATCCTCTGACAACAGGATGATCGTCATACTTCTCTAGTTTCCATATAGGAACTTATTTTTACTTTACCTAGCTAGCGATCTTAGCTTACAATATTTATACCATGTTTCAATTTACAGGGCAAAAAAGAGGTATAGCAAGAATAGTTGCGGGAATAATTGTTGGTGTCATCTTCTGTATTTTCGTTGGAAGGAGGATAATTACTACTATAGGTATTATGATATCAATATCAAGAAATATTGACACATATGATATTCATACATGTATAACAACATTAACTACTCACTGATGTAGTGATAAGTGATTTGTATTAAGTCTTTGTTGACATAGGTATTTGGATCAAACTTGGATAATCCCTTTCCTATCCTTGATAAAAAGGATTTTATTCACAAATTTTCCCTTAAAATATATCCCAATTCAAAAAAAAAGGTTTCTTTTTAAGGTAAGAATTGATATGTAAGCTATCAAAATTTAAAAACAAAATACTAACCAATAAGAACGTGATGCATGACACACTTTTATTGAATATGGTATACTTTTTAAATTAAATAAGACAAAATTGATTGTTTTAAAAAATATATATAAATTAACTACAGATATGAAAATTTAGTTATAGTTGAACCAATTTACTAATAAAGTCTAAATATATTCATGTTTAACAACTTTTTAAAAAAAAATATTTATAGCTTAATTTTTATTTCAGCAAGGAAAAGAAGTGAAGATGAGTTTAATAAAGATGAATCATGTTTAGAGCTATTTTCTCACAATATGCTGGGGAAATCCCAAAATGGAGTCAAATTCCAAAAGCTTCAACTATTAGATTTTGGGGAGCTAGCCACTGCAACAAATAATTTTCATCCAACAAATATGCTTGGAAAGGGAGGTTTTAGACTAGCATACAAGGTAACATGCTACTTGTAAGATGACTTCTTCATATTTTCAATTGGGTATCAATAAGATTAAAGTTATTAATCAACCTATATGGTTGAAATTCTAGATTCTAAAATGATATTTGAATATTGTAGGGGAAGCTCCAAGGCAAGCAAGAAATAGCAGCGAAAAGACTTTCCAGAGCTTCAGGGCAGGGGCTAGAAGAATTTAGGACTGAGGCAATTTTTACTTCAAGACTCCAACATCGAAAACTTGTAAGGCTTCTTGGTTGTTGTGTTGATGGGGAAGAAAAGATGTTAATCTATGAATACATGCGGAACAAGAGCTTGGATGTTTTCCTCTTCGGTTAGATACATTTTATCTATTACTTATGCAAAATATTATTATTAAACCTAAAGAAAATCTAGCTAACACTAATTGAATACTTTTAAATATATATTTAGATGCAAAAAAACAAAAACTTCTTGATTGGAAAAAATGTTCCAATATTATAGAAGGAATTAGTCGAGGACTTCTCTATCTTCATAGGGACTCAAGATTGCGAATTGTTCATAGAGATCTAAAAGCAAGTAATATTTTATTAGATGCCGAACTAAATCCAAAAATTTCAGATTTTGGTATAGCAAAAATATTTTGTAGAAATGAGAGCCAAGCAAATACTAGGTGGGTTTTCGAAACATAGTAAGTTATCTTTCATTTTTCTATTGAAATCTAAGATTTAAATATATAATATATGCATATATCACATCGGCTAAAATGGTTTTCATTGCATTGATGAATTAAATGTGGTGGCTATATGTCCCCTAAATATGCAATGAAAGGACAATTTTCAGAAAAATTAGATGTTTTTAGCTTTGGGGTATTGATATTGGAGATTGTTAGTGGAAGAAGAAACTTGAGTTTCGAAGATGATGAGCATTCACCAAGCCTTGTAGGATAAGTAAGTATTAGCTATTATTAAAATTGTTCAAAGTAGTAATAGAATCTCTAGATTCCAATACCTTAACATTTTTGCTTTTTTAGGCATGGAAGTTATGGAGCGAAGGCAACATTTCAGAATTAATAGATCCAATGATCTCATCAAATCTAAGTTGTCACAGGGAAATGTTGAGATGCTCTCATGTGGGATTGTTACGTGTGCAAAACTTTGTGAAAGATAGACCAACTATGATGGTTGTGGTTTCCATGCTTAACAGCAAGATAGAAAATCTTCCTACACCAAAACAACCACCTTTCTTTAATGAGAAAATTATGGTGGATCACTCACAATTACAAACAAGCTAAATAATTTTAACCATTGACAATATTTTCTAAAATCATGTTGTATAAGCTAATTTTATGTTGAAAATGTGTCTAGAAAAAATTGGAGACAACTATTTTTTATTTTAATTTTTGACCAAACTATAAAAATTAAAATCTCTATAAGTTTCTTGAATAATTTTTTTTATTCTTTTCTTCAGCAAGCTTCAATCCAAAGTCATCAAAACTTAATTTTAGATAAATGTGATCCCTTTCAAGGGTCGTCAAGATTTTACCTTGAAAATAAGTCCGGAGAGTCACTTTTCTTTAAATTATTTGAAAACTTATCTAAAGGTAGATGAGGATTGGTTTAAGGCTTGTCAAGAATTTATCTTAAAAAATAAGCTTTATCTCTGATGTGTTAATATGATTCGATGGGAGAGATCTTGAACCAATGGTCTTCAAGTTTTGATCAGTGATGGCTAAATGTGCACCGATAAGACTTAGTTTTAAAATTGAGCCATCTAGATTTGATCTTACATAAATGTGATCTAATTCAATATTCATCGAGATTTAACCTTGAAATTGTTTTGAATGTCACTTTCTGTTGGAACATTTTCAAATATTTATAGTGTTCTAATAACTATAAATGAAAGGTTGTAATTAATCAGAAGTTATATACTTTGGTTATTGACAAAGAATTATAACTATTCAAACAATATTATTTGAATAGTTATGTTTAATTAAGAGATATTAGATGAATAATTATGTCTCTTTTAGATATGTAATTATTCAAAAAAAACACATATATAAAGATGTCTTTATGAAAAGATAGGAAAATTCCTATAAATAGGAATGAGATTTCACTTGGAAAACATAACAAAAATTCTCAAAAGTTCTTTCTATTCTTCCTCCATCTTCTTCTATTGTTAGATTGTTCTAAAAAGAATTACTGTAAAAATTCTTTATAGAAATTGATTTTCTTGTTATACATTGTTTAGTGCTTAGTGGACTATTTTCGCCAGTGCAAAACACAACTAGTTATTGGGCTTCATTGTATCCTCGAGGTTCATTTGCTTGAAACTCATTTTCGCACTAAGTATAGGTGGAGGTGAATCAAACCTTAAAGATAGTGCCCTAACCATGCCTTGGAGCCTTGTCTTATTTCTTTATTTTTTTGTTCGAGCTGTTGTTTGTGTGTTCAATATTTTCCTCACCGAAGTTTTGTATTAACAATTTTAAGGTTCTAACTTTCATGATGACAACTAAAACACATGAACGTAGAACACTGAGGGAGTTGGCTTCCAACTTTGTCAAGCTTGATCGATTTGATAATGAAAATTTCTAATGATGGCAGAAAAAAGATTCACTTCTTATCATCAACTTTGAAGATTGCATATGTTTTGGATACTCCAAGAGTGGAAGAGAATGAAAATCAATCTCTTGTTGTAACCGGAGAAATGCGAAAATGGGACAATGCTGATTAGATGTACATAGGCCACATATTGAATGGTTTACTGATGGTTTGTTTGACACCTACCAAAATAAGGTCACCGCTAAGGAATTATGGGACAAATGGGAGACAAGATACATGGTTGAAGATGCTACAAGTAAGAAATTTCTCGTTACTCGTTTCAATAATTATCAAATGATTGATGATCGTTTTGTTATGGAACAATTTTGTGATACCAAAAAAATGTTGAATCAATTTAAGCAATATGATATGAAAATGGATGAAATGATTGTTGTATCCTCCATTATAGACAAACTTCCTCCATCTAGGAAAGACTTTAAAAGAAGTCTAAAACAAAAGAAAAATGAAATATCTATTGAGGCTTCGGTAAATCATCTTTATACTAATGAAGAATATTGAAAACAGGATCAGAACCTAGATTCTAAAAATGCAAAAGTGCATGTTATGGAGGAAGTACAGACTACTAAACCATCCAATAGAAAGTTCAAGCAGACTAATAGTGTTGGAAAAATCTCGGTTTGAAAATGGCTTTCTTGCACAGCAGAAGAATAAAATTTTTAAAATCTACCCGATTTGTTATATTTATAATAATAAACCCTAATCGAACTCATACCTGCGTTTTTAGCTTAGTGGACTTTTTTGTTCCCAACTTTCAACCAAACGATCTTCTCTACTATTCTCGTACCATGAACTGCTTTGAGTTTGGCTCGAACCAATTGAATCAAAACATAGAACTAGAAAAGATTTTCTCTCTTTTATTTTGGGTGAAAACGAAAATTCTCTTTTCTTTAATAGAAACCGTTAGAATTGTTATTCTAGAAAAATATATTTAATAGTTGAGAAGAACTTCTTTCTATTTTTGATAAAGTAACAATCTCTCAAAGTTGTATGTAATGTCTTACTGATACCATCTATTTATAAGAATAGAAGGTAGAGCCCTTGTTGGGTTGTTGTAACATCCCTTACTAGGTCCAATCGTAGGGCTCAAGCTACAGGATGCTACAACAGTAAACATAAATAATCACATACATTTTTATCAATAATATTCAATAATTTATTAAGTATAAGTCAAGTCTTATTTTTAACATGCATTTCAAACAAGTTCGAGTCTTAATCGAGTTTACGAAAGCTCTAAAATGGGCTGAGAACCAATTCAGGACCATTTTGAAAATTTTACAAAAAAAGGTAGGTAAAATGGCAAAATAGGGGTCACACGACTGTGTGGCCATAGCATGTGACAGGTTGAGGTCGTGTGGTGCTATATATCATACAATTGTGTCCTCAAATTGTGTAACAGACTGGTGCCATGTAAACATAAGTCACACAGTCGTGCCATCAGGTCATGTAACTAATTGTGGTCATATGGACCTAATTATAAAATTTACAAAACATTCACACAGTCGTGTCACCAGATCATGTGAGAGATTGTGACCATGTTTAATAAAAACTACCTTAATCATACAAGGCACATGGTTGTGTCACTTGTTCGTGTGTGGCACACGGCCATTTGTTAGCCCGTGTGTAGCATAATTAACCCTTTTTAAGAATATTACATGCCATTCCTCCAAGGTGACCTACAATGCAATTTCGAGCTATTCAAACCTATCTCAAAACATGTCAAAACTAAAACTACAATTCATAAAATGATCTCAGCATACAACCAATATGCCCTTATTGACACCAACAAAACATTAAACTCAAGTCATTATGATTCAAACTAAACCCTTAACCATTTCATACCACAAACTAATTCATTTGTTTAACATCATTCAAACTTTACCATTGACCTTAACATTATTAATACCAAGCTTTGCAATAACTCATAAGTATGTATGAGCAGTAGTTAGCAAATTACCAAGTTATCGTGAATTCATTCGTAACAACATGAACATAAGTTTAGTAATTCTAAGTTAAGAAATGTAATTAATCTAACACAATTATGTCATCTTGATTAAAATCATTTTTTGAAATCATGCATTGAAAATTTTATTTTATTTTATTTTACTTAGTTAAATTTTTAGTTTTTAACCACTTCCTTAAAATCAAAAAGTTTTTAATCACCAAAGTGTTTTTAATTGCATTTCATAAATATTTCTTTGCACAGTCTCTGTGGGTACGATAACTCGATATTGAATTGTCACTTTATTACTTGTTGCGATTGCGTACACTTGCACATTTCCATCGTTCCAGATGCCATACCATCGTCACACATCACATGCAATCCAAATGGTCTCACTATTAAGTAAACATATTTCATTTTAGCTTTCATAATATTCACAAGTCAAACAAATTCCAGTCATTGTTAACACATGCTAAACATTCATCAAGACAGACTTAGAACATGCATTAAACATGCATTAGAACCACATAGCAAAATTTTGAAACAAATCATGTAGGTATTGATACTGTATCAAATGTATCGATATTTCTCTCAGATGGTATTGATACAGCTTGGAAAATTGATACCAAACCCCAAAAATTATCAGTACCTTTCATAAAGTATCGATTATTTTACCCTAAGTATCGATACTCGTGATATGGTATCGATACCAAATTTTATTACTGACTTCCTGGACATTCAAAAAATCATGGAGGTATCATTTTTAAAACATGAATATCGATACTTCTGCTTCAGACCACAAAAATTCAATAGTTGTCGCTTGTGAATATGCAATGCGAAGGTGCAAGTAAACACATCAAATCAAGTAATAAAAGTGATAAATGAGATCATCTCCACACGGATCGGAATAGGTAAAAATATAGTTGTTTTATTACTATAAACTATGCTAATTAGGCTTATGGCAAAGTAAAAAGAATAATGATTTGAAGTGAAGTATTGATTTATGAAATATAAAAATCAAATAATGAATAAAATGTTCTGGCGATTCTTCGAGAAAAAGTTGAGAGGATTGAAGTTGTTAAGTGGGAAGGTTGGAATTACTTGGATTATATCATAATAACATAATAATGTCATGGAAAAATCTTGACCAAATTACTGTTCAGAGTGTAACTACTGCATTCTACTTCTTTCGAGAGCTAGAATTAAAGCTATCACTCTAAATATTTGTATTTCTACAAGTCTTAAGAACAATACCTAACAATATTCTTCCTTACTCTGTATCGATCACGACTCTCTTACTCCGTATCGATCATAACTCTATGTCCAGAGTGCTACGAGTATTTGTTCGAGTACTCACTCGTATCATTTGATTACGATCCAACTTATTTAACATTGTTAGAATTAAATCAAGTCTAAGGATATATCACGCATTCATCTATGTCTAGAGCTTGCATGCATATATTTAAAATAATCCAAACTGAATAAAATAGTAGATCTACACAAAATATCATCATGATCATCAATATATCAAGATAGATCCAGTACTTCCAACCCAAGTGAAATTAGCTCATGGGTTGGGATTTAAAATAAAAAATTAGAATAACATTCAACATCATCATGAACATTTTAGAAGTCACAAAATGTAACAGCCCGATTTTGGGTCTAGTCAGAACTATGGTTTTGGGACCACAAATCCGACGAGGAAAAAATATAATGGCCTGAATTTTCAGAGGTGTCGGAACGGTAATTCGAGATCACTAAATTCGACAAATGAATAGAAAATATTATTAATTTAGTGAGTATAAGTTAAATGTGAAGTTAGGAAAATTTTTGAAAAAGTGAATAGTGCACTAAAAATAAATATTAAAATAATTAGAATAAAAAATGAGGTATCGAGACCTCAAAGATTTTAAACCGAGCCATAAATATTTTTATAAATATTTATGGAGTGTTAA
>CM025150.1:22161478-22177789 GCA_013467495.1 Gossypium gossypioides
CACTTTACGCGATTTAGTCCTTTTTATCAAATTGAGCATGTAAACGGTAAAATTTCTTAACGAAATTTTAATACGGTAATACTATCATGCTGTAGACCATAAAATGATAATAAAATAAATTTTTTGACTTTATATTTGTGGTCCCAAAACCACTGTTCTGATTTCACTAAAAATAGGCTGTTACAACTCTCCCCCTAAAGATATTTTAGTCCCCGAAAATCTTACCAGAAAAAAAGGTTTGGATATTACTTTCCAATAGCTTATTCAGGTTCCCAAGTAGCTTCTTCTATTCTCTGCCACTGCCAAAGAACTTTTACTAAAGCTATATTTTTATTTCTCAACTCTTTCACCTCTCGTGCCAGAATTCTGATCGGTTCTTCACTGTATGTCATATCAGGCTAAATCTCAATATCCGTCAAAGAGATAACATGTGAAGGGTCAGATCGATACTGTCATAACATAGACACGTGAAAGACATTATGAATCCTCTCAAGCTCTGACGGTAAATCTAATCGGTACGCAGCAAGTCTGATTCTTTCAGTAATCTCATACGGCCCGAAAAATCACAGACTCAGCTTAACTTTGTGACCAAATCGAAGAATTTTCTTCAAGGGTGATACTTTCAAAAATACTCTATCTCCCCTTGGAACCCTATATCTTTACGTTTAAGATCTGCATAAGATTTCTGATGATCTGAAGCTGCTTTCAAACTATCTCGGATCACTTTCACTTTTTCTTCGGTCTCGCGAAATAAATCAACCCCGTGTATCTTTTTCTCACTGAGCTCGGTCCATTTATAACTAATTTTGACATTTATGACCATATAGAGCTTCATACGATGCCATCTTTATGCTCAACTAAAAATTGTTATTATACGCAAATTTGACCAACAATAAATATTTCTCCCAGTTGCCTTCAAACTCTAGTACGTAACATCGAAGCATATCTTCGAGAATTTGAATCACACGCTTAGACTGATCATCGGTCTGAGGATAACATGTAATGCTAAAATACAATCGCGTACCCAGAGCTTCCTGTAACTTTCTCTAGAATCACGATGTGAACCGCGGATCTCTATCCGAAATAATGGATACTGGCACCCCGTGTAATCTGACAATCTCATAAACATATAACCCAACTAATCTATCAAGTGAGAAATCTATACGTACCAGAATAAAATGTACAGACTTCGTCAAATAATCAACAATAACCCAAATGAAATATTTCTTTCTCAGAGATAGGGGTAACCCCGATACGAAATCCATAGTAACTCTATCCCTTTTCCACTCTGGTATCATCACTGGCTGTAATAGTCCTAAAGGTACCTAATGTTCAGCTTTAACTTGCTGACATATCAAACATCTAGATACAAAATCAGAAATGTCACATTTCATTCCCAGTATATGTTTTGATATGAAATGTTTGAATTTTCTGTTCGTCTCAATTGTATACTTCGGTAATACTCTGTAATCCTATTTCAGCGATGGATTCGAGTTAGGGGTGTTACACTATCAGTATCCACTATAACTCCTGTAAACGAATTACTTTGGGTTTAACCTCACTTAGGTATCAGCCTTCAAGTCATCATGCAATTCCTAAATTCTTTGTAAAGGCACTAGTCTATTTCCAAATCAGTTAATACAAAACCCTTATTACAATCAATATATTCCTTTTCAGATTCAGGTTGGATCAGTACTAAACTTCCATCAGTAAGACTTTCGACTGGTCATAACTTTTAGAGACATTTTTAGAGTTTCCAAATAACAATGGAAAAGAGTTTCCCCGAATCTATACAAATCCCATTTGTCTGATTTACATAACCATGAAAACTAACCTTGTTGAACCAAAACTCACCTTTACTAACTTTCTCATAATCTGCTTCTCAAGTAAAATTTGTAATAAAATTTTCAAATGTTGAGCATGCTCAGATTCTATTTTAGAATAGATCAGAATATCACCAGTAAACACAGATGCGACTTTCTATATCCAGATGAGACTGAAAAACCCAATTCATCATATTTATAGATTATCAGGAACATTGACTACTCCAGGAAACATTATCAGAATCCATATAACCACATCAAGCTTGAAAGCAGATTCAATATACTACAATCTTTAACTTGCACCTAATAATAACTGGATCTGTATTTATCTTTTAATAACACTGTTATATATAATATACCAAAAATATTTTATAATTGCCCAAATCATTTTCTGTATAAAGATAACTAAAATAACTCTGCTTGTACTATCTGATTTACCAGACTCACTATGATCATTTCACAAATCTAACATTTCCAAATCAATTCCTTTCGGTATACAGTCTACTACAGTATCATGTAACCTTTAGCCAATCTATTCCCATAACAATATCGAATTCATAATATAGTAGTAGCATCAAATCAATAGGAAAGCCATAGTCATAGATTTTCAGTAAATAGTTTCTCATACCAAAATAACCATTACACTCTAACCCATTGGATTATGAATCGAAAATCAAACTCAGTTGATTCAAAACTTAGATCCTTTTTCGTTACTAATGTAGTGTAAATATGTGAGTAAGTTGATAAAGTATTATCCAATGCATATGCAATAATAATTTTGAAGAGATAGAATATACCACATATAATATCAGATGTAGTAGCTCCAGATCTAACAATTGTGTCTTCGATCCCACTACATTTAATTTTTGTATTATTACTCTGACCAAGGCATTTGCCTTTTTAAAACATAGATATTGTCTAACACTATTCACAAACATAATTTTTTTCCTCAATTGTCTTCATTGACCTGTACAAATTCCTAATCATCAATACCATAACATGAATTATAATATTACTTGTACCCATATTCAAATGGTTTTTAACCTTTTACTTCTCAAAAGCTTATCGTAGTGAAATCACACATACTCAAAGTTACATTCCACGTACCTGTATAAGTCATACATTTTTATATTTTCACTTATCAAGCCCATTACATACAAATAAACCAAAACATACAAGCATATAACTAACTTGTAAATCTCCCTATCATTTAATTCATCGAATCAAATAACTTGACTCAATTTTTTTAATAACAAAAATAAGACTAGGGGCATCATAGATGCATAATAGGGGTACCAAAGTGCAATTAGGAGCACAAATATGTGATTGAGAGCACCAAAGTGCAAACAGGGGTACATATGTGCATTCAGGGGCACCGAAGTACAAATAGGGGCACAGATGTGCATTCAGGGGCACCTAAGTGCAAATAGAGGCACAGATATGCATTCAGGGGCACTACTTCATTTCCATATACACACTAAAATTCATTTCATTCACATGTAAATTTAATACAATTTCAAGAAACACTATTAATAATCTCTTCTTAGTATCATATATATATACGTAAATACTTACCACTCTCATTGTTACATAAATAACCAAAGAAATTTCACACTTATATATATCAATCAATTAACTAGAAACCAACAATAAATTACAAGTGAACTACATTGAGCAACAATCATTATGAACTTACTTCTTGTTTAAAAGTCAAAATATTACCTTTACCTTTTTCCTCATCAAGCTCAATATGATCAAATTCTATTAACATTTATTAAATCTAAAAGAAAATATTCTTACCCTCATTTCAGACAGTTGTAAAACTGGTATACTATGACTTGCACCATAATTAGTAGTCAGAATGTTGCTGTTAATTTCATTAATTTCATCACGTTCAGAATCAAATGACATAATTAAAATCTACAATGAAAACTGGGTTAGATCGAACCAATCAATATCCCACTATCATAGGTTTATATGGCATGTACTTTCTAATCTTTAAACACATTACATTTAGTCCAAGAATCGACTAAACTGTAGCTTTTATACCACTAAATGTAACACTCATATCCCATTTCCATTACTGGAATAGGCTACCGAATGTTACCAGTCAAGTTGGAACAATTAATATTATTCACATTCAATAATCAATTCAATTCCATAATTACAACTAATATTCAATATAAAAGAGATCATTCGGTTTTGGGTCTTAAATCAAGCTTTCAAAGCTCTAAAAATAAGTTATGAACATTTAGGGACCAAATCGGAACAAATTAGAACTTTCAGGAAAAATTCAAAAAATTTCAAGTCAGGGGTCACACAGCCATGTGTCCAGGCCGTGTGACAGAGTCCAGCCCATGTCGCTCCAAACATGGTCATGTGGCTAACCTACACGCTCGTGTGCGACCTTACACGCTCATGTGCATGAACTATCTAACTCTCTAATTTGGACAACACGATCATGTCGTAGACTGTCTATTTTCCCGTATGAGATTTCTACATATACTATTTAAAAACACGCTCTGGGCACATGCCCATATGGTTGCCTGCATGCTTCACACGGCCATGTGACAACCCATGCCTGAGGCCGTGTGAGCCCAAAAATGACCCTTTTCATGCACAAGTTTCATCCATTTGCTTAGACACATAAAACATTTTGAAACATACAATTTTATAGGTCATTAGACACCCTTAATGGCATACAAAATATATAATAGAATCAATTCAAATGCCTAACCAATGTGCCATCATCGACACCTCAATACTTTATGACAAAACACTTACATACTAACATATACAAAGCACACATACATAATGAAGTTTACTTCCATTTCATCACTTACCAAAATTCCATATAGGGTCATTGATTTCACTTAAATCATTGATTTTAAATTAAGCAAATAAACATATTTTCTTAGTTATTGAACCTCGCAACATAAGTTTAAAGAGTCCTATTAGATGTCATATATACCAACAAAACAAAGTCTACCAAAGACCTACCGGATAGTATGATTCCTTGCGTTGATCCGATCTTCTGAACCTTCACAACATAAATCTAAAAAATGAATTAAATATAGGTAAGCTTGAATAAAGCTTAGTAAGTTCGTTTGTATATATTGATAAACCTTTCCAATTAAATATAGTAAATAGTTAAAATTAAATGTTGAAATTCCATAAAATGTAACCTTTATCATAAATTAACAATCAGTACAATAGTTTAGTATATTCAATGGATAATGCTTGTTTGAGCTTTACTCAGTATACGAGTAGATTTCTTTTACTCGATAGAGCATTCTTTTCAGTAGATTCAATAGGTATGGCTCGAAAGCGCATATGGTTCAGTAGATTCAGTAGGTATGGCTCTTTTGAGCACCAATCAGTATAAACAATGGGTAACACTTGCTGATCTCTTTTGGTATATAATATAACATTCAATAACATTATATTAACAAAGAGTACAAGGATTATTGGAATCTTAATTAAATGCACGAACTTACAGGATTAATTTGCAGCAACGACTCATAATATCTCAATCAATGATCAATGTCATTTTAATTCCTTATTTTCATTTCCAATTACACACATCAATATAATTCAATATCATGAAATTATGTTCCTATAATACATTTAAAAATGTACTAAAATTAAACCGTACGAACTTACCTGACTAAATTGCAGCAATGACAAAGGTACAAGAACTATTCGGTAATTTCTCTTTCCCTAAATTTTCCACTCATTCATGATAAAATAATATTTCCACTCAATTAACTAATTCCAACAGTAAAATTAACTCATATTATGCAATTAATTCCTCTTTGGCATTTTTACAAAATTACCCCCAACATTTTATTTTTATTCAATTTAGTCCCTAAGCCCTAATCATGCAAATTAACAATTTTTTATTTGAAAAAAAAAATCTATGGCTGAATATTAAATGAACTCAATACAACCCATATTTTAAATTATTTCTCATCAAGTCCTTTTAACTTTATCACTTTAACATTTAGTCCTTAAACCTTAAAACCATCAAAAACTACTTTGCAAAATAGTTCTATTTAACAACCAAAATCAATATTCTTTCATAAAGTTTCAAGAATAACTAAAACTCAACAATGGCATAATTCAAAACATTTAACAGTTTAACAAATTGGTTTTCGAGTTAGCTAGATAAGCTAATACGAGTTCGGAAACATAAAAATTACTAAAAACGAGTGAGATTTCACTTACCTATTATGGAACTAAAACTAGGGTTTCGGCTAAAATGGAAAGAATAGAGTGAATAAGATGATTAGATTTCATCTTATTTTAATGAAATTTAACTTGTTAACATAATTACAACTTCCCCTTTAATTTCACTGAATATTTTAGCAAAAAGGAAACCAAAACCGTCCACTATCCCTTGAAATGGTATATTTACCATTCAAGGGCCTTGCCTTACATTCCCATTATCATTTGATGCATTTAATCTATAGAACTCCACTTTTACAATTTTTACGATTCAATCCTTTTCTCTTAATTAACTATCTAAATGATAAATTTTCATAAAAAAATTTAACACGACATTAATAAACCTGTAAATATTAAATAATTAATATTTATGATTTGACACATCAAATTTGTGGCCCCAAAACCATAATTTCTAACCATAGTGGAAAACGAATTAATTAGTAAATCTTCAATTAATTAGGAATTAATTGCAATTTACCAAAACCTAGAGAATTTCACATCATTTCTATTATTAGGTCATTTAAGGAGGGTCCAATTACACCATTAGTCCTTCAATTAATTTAAATTTTAACTAAACAATCTTATTTTCAATTTAATCCGAAACTAATTTGGACTAAATGAGCAAATAGCCCAAAAGTTAGTGGATTTAATCATGCCACCACTGCTTGGACTTTTTGACCATGCTTTAATTACCATTTTGGTCCTTTTATTATTTTAAATCTATAGCAATTAAGTTTTACCTCTGTTACAATTTAATTCTTTTAACTCAATTAAGCAATAAATCATCAAAATTACTGGACCCAACTTCAATTCACATATAATATGACTGTAAATATCTAATAAAAATATTTACGAATTTATATTACGAAAACGAGGTCCTAATACCTCATTTTCAATGACCACTTGACTTTTGAACCCAATCACTTACACTAACTTTTAATTCAATTGTTTAAAATCATCATATCAAAATCCAATGTAAAAATTACTATTAACTCTTATAATTTTAATACCAATTATATGAACTTACTCGTCGAATTTGTGGTCCATAAAGCACTATTTCCTACACCATTGAAAATTGGATTGTTTCACAATCGGTCCAAACAAAATTTTGCCTAAGTCATTTTAAAAATTTCATGCTTCCTAAGAATTTTCCTTTAGAAATTACTAAGTCAATTCTAGAGACTTACACTTTCATGCATGTCTAGCTGTCCTAAAGAATTAAAAATTTTATGGTATGATTTGCAAACTTTATTAAGAGTAACATTATGTCATAGTTCAGCTAGCATAACAATTATTGAAATAATAAAACATTATTTATTCTAGAAGATAGCATAATTAACAAGAATTCAATTTTTTGAACAAAAATATAACTTGACCATAATTATAAGAATAATGTATCTTGAAAAACAATTTCAATTTTTGGTCCCCCTACTTAAGATGAACAATGTCCCCATTGTTTAAAATAATAGAAAGAATGAAAATATAGAAGTAAATCAATATTGTACATCAAGTAGGACCCTAGGAAAAGGAGGTGAGTCAATTTTTACTACTTACATACCAAGCTTTTCCAAAGCAAATCCAATCCTAGACATGTACATATTTATTGCCACACTTCTTATTTTGCAATTTGTTTAATTTTATTGATGATTTTCACATCTTATTTTATTATGCGAGAAATAAATTCCTAAAAGAGCTTAAAACTAAAAACTTAAAATATCCTAAAAAGTAAAATAAAGTAAAAACAAGATCACCCTATTTATTTATTTGCAGTTCCCTCTAAATACGACCACCTTGTTCCTTCTTCGACATCGGAGTCCATGGTTCGAGTATAAAGTCTAGAAATCAAGCACAAAAACAAACGAGTTTTAAAATATATTTTTTAAATACATCTCTGATTAAGTTATTTCGTATTTTTCAGTATCTCCAGTAAGGTTGTTGCTGCAACTGTATGTGTTGCAACATAGCCATTATATCAAACTGTTCACTTTGTAAAATGGTGCTAAATGAAGGGACTCTTGGCATTGGACTTTGAAAATGTGTTAAGGGTGGTTTCATTTTCGGCCAAGTGGTTGACTAGCCAAAGGTAAGGTCTAGAGTTGAAGGGGGTGGTGGTTTTAAGGATAGTTTAGGTGTGATAGTTGGTGACTTCAAATGAAGGTGTTTGGGGTGGTGATTTAAGGAGTTAAGGGCTGTGACATTAAGGGGTTAAGTGAGATGAACTATTGGGCTACTTGGGAGTGGCGGTGGAGCAAGGCAAGGGCTATAGGTTTGTGCGGAAAAGGGTTGAATATTTCCCTTCCTAACAGTGTCTTAAGCCCAATGGCAGCTCCTTTTTGGATCCTAAGCTCTTGTACTGAAAGTAAACTAAAAACACTCAAAGAAATTAGTGTTTGGGTTAAAAGTTGACCCTTTATTTAACAAAACAAGTACTTAAATTCTTCGGGCTACTTAGAAAAATATTATTCAAAAAATTACATTAAATTAAACTCCCATGAAAGACAGGAGAGGTCACTGATGGTCCCGTTTAAGTTTCAATCTCCTAGATAGAATTTTAATTAATGTAATGAACCAAAGAAAATTTTATCTAAGTTTACCCTTTTATTCAAATAAGAAAAAAACTAAAAATATAAAATAACGATAGAGAAAGTGAAGAGAAGTCCATCCATTTTATTCAGGATCGTCATTGACCATGGTGGTGTCAAATGGCCATTTGTTATACCTATCATACCCTTCTAGGAAATAATCACATTCTTTCCCATCAAATATGTCCAACAACTTATTAGGGAAAGAAAACCTAGAATGATCTTTCCTGGTGGCCTTGTTTAACTTCTTGTAATTCCTACAAATCCTCTAACCCATGACTCAAAAATCTGTAATAATCCATCTAACACCCTTCTTGTGCTTTTCCAAAACAACAAGTGACTCTTCTTCTTGATTCTTGGTGAACTCAACTGAAATCATGATAAGTAAAGTTGGAGATAAACCCAAATAATCATATTTCAAATAAGGAGGCAAAGTCTTTAGTTCCAATTCAGCTGGCTCTTCAATCAACACTTTTGGTTGTATGTACTCCCAATATAATAACTCTAATGATTCCAGTGGAACTTCTTGAGTGAATCCCTTCGTTTTACCTTTAACAAAGCCAAATATTCCTCATCTTCATCATCACTTGGCGGATCCGCTAGCAGAATACATTCTAATGGATCATATAGAGAATTGAGCTTCAATTCTGTAGAAGCCAGCAATTCCATCTTGGAAATAGCTGAGCAGTCATCAACTATATCTAGGGATTTAGCAGCATCAAAGTCATTAAAAGTCACCTCGTCATCAAAAATTTCTTTCAACTGAGTATCTTATTGCTGCTTCTCGAATTGTTGAGGATAGGGCAGTAGTGGAATCTTAGTTTTAACTGGACAACTCTTCTGTGGAAATTTTTCTACATCTGACAAGGGCGTTAGATAATCAGAATTGACTGGTTTTGAGTTTAGTTCATCAAGGATCACCGAATCTGACTTCTACGAAATAGGAGTTTCAAACATTCGTTTTAACTTCCTCTTTGTCTTAAGCTACAACAGGCTCATCTTGAACCTCAACCACCTTGGGCTCCAATGTCTTTCCAGTTGGAAAAATGACTATTTTGCAATATTCTTTGCCAGAAATTCTTGGATTTTCAATATCGTTGGCCAAAGCTCCTTGGGGTTTATTTTGAAGTACATTGGTGAGCTGAGCCATTTGATTCTCTAGATTTCTTAAAGTGGCATCATTCTTCGCTATGCATGCCTTCAACAGATTTTCAAGATCACTTGAAGATTTAGTTAGTGGGGTTATTGCACTTGTTGAGAATATTTTGGCAAATAATTTGGTCAAAATGGCATAGAAGATCCGCTATTGTCCACCCATTGATTACTCCATAGAGAAATTGGATGATTCTGCCATGAAGAGTTGTAAGAATTTGATTACGGACCATTCCAATTCTGATTGCCTATGTAATTTTTTACTCTTGATTCGATGGGAAATTTTTAAAGAAATGGTCATCCCTATATTCTTCACAAGAAATATTCTCGAACTGGTTCGACTGTTGACCTGTCAAATTACCATTGAAACCATTAACAATTATGTTCTTAAGTATAGAAGACATGGGCTGCCAAAGAAGCAAGTGTGTCTGCTTCATATACTCTTACTACTCATGTATCTGAGGCTGCTCGGTTGGTTGCCATTGATAGTTATTGCTAACAATTCTTTCAATAATCTCGTAAGCATCATTATAAGACTTAGAAAGAAGGGCTCTATTTCCTTAAGCATCAACATCATTCTAGTACGAATATTGAGACCAATATAAAAAGTCTCCATTTGAACGCAGTAATGAATGCCATGATGAGGCCATTTTCGTAATAACTCATTGAATTGCTCCCATACCTCATATAAAGATTCTTCGTCAAGTTGCTGAAATGAAGTGATTTCATTTCAGATCTTAGCGGTCAAAGATGGAGAAAAGTATTTCAATAAGAAACATTCAACCAACTTTTTCCATACTTTTTCCATGTAGTTAGAGAACCGAATGGTAGGGAGTTCAACCACGCTCGTGCTCTATCTCTTAAGGAGTATGGGAATAATCTCAGTCTCAAGGCATCGTCGGTCACCCCGACTAGTTTAAATGAGTCACTCACTTCCCTGAATAGTCTAAGATGAATATGTGGATCTTCAGTAGGCATCCCACTAAATTGACCCATATTTTGCAAAATTTGGAACATGACTGACTTTAGTTCAAATTTTTGTGCCTCAATTTCAGGTCTCATAATACTCTGATTGAGCTTGTTAAAAAGAGGAATGGCATATTGTCGAATGTCGCAATTTCTGTCATCAGCAACAATGATCGGACTAAGAGTATTATAAACGAATGCTCCTCCTTGATTTTGGTTTTGATTCTTGAAATTCTTTTCTTCGATCCTTCTTTGTTTTCCTTGTCTTATCCTTTGTCTAAAAGTGTTTTCAAATTCAAGGTCTACGGGGAGTAAGTCAATAATTTTATCCATACTCATAAACACCTAAAACAAACACACACAAAATGGAATTAAAATTTAGAAGAAAAAAATAGACCAAAATGCAAAATTGACAATTTCACAAATAATGTCTTTTAAAATAGTCCCCGGCAATAGTGACAAAAACTTGCAACGACGGAAATGTGCAAGTGTACACAATCACAACAAGTAATAAAATGACAAATAAATGTCGAGTTATCGTATCCACAGGGACTGTGAAAGAAAAAATTTATGAAATGTAAATCAAATCAAACACTTTGGTGTTTAAAAATATTTTGATTTTGAGTAAGTGATTAAAAACTATATTTTAACTAAGTAAAATTAAATTAAATAAAAATAAAAATTTCAATGCATGATTTCAAAAGATAGTTTTAATAAATATGGAATAATTGTGTTAGATCAATTACATTCATTAACTTAGAATTACTAAACCCATGTTCATGTTGTTAGGAATATTTTCACAGCAACTTGGTAATTTGCTAACTAGTACTCATATGTACTTACTAAATTAACTAATCTCTTGAACATTTTTCAATGCCAATTCAAACAATTAATCAACCTTCATAAGCATATAAAAGATTAAGTAAGGCAACAATATATTTCTATACTGAAGCAGTTTAATAATTAACTAATCTCTTGAACATTTTTCAATTCCAATTCAAACAATTAATTAACCTTCATAATCACATAAAAGATTAAGGTAACAATATATTTCTATATTGAACCAGTTTAATCACAATAATCTTGCAAGTTATGCAAGGCTAATGTACTGTTTAATACTGTCGCTAATTTAACCTTCAACTACCTTAGGAAATTAAACATGCACCAATTAAATATTGTGTTAATTAATTATAATTTCAATACATTTAATAATTAATTCATTTGTTACCTTACATTTTATAATGCAAGTATAACATAAGCATGGTTTTATTTAATTGAACAACTTACCAAAGCCTATAACAACACAAACATGATTTTAATAATTCAAGTGAACATAATGCAATCAAGCTAACATGAATTAATTTAAGTCATTTTAATTAGAACAACAACAACAACAAAACAATCCTTCAAATTCATAATCTCAACATAAACAATAAAAAATTAAAGAGAAGGGAACTAGAAAGCAAATCCAGTATTTATCTGAAGCCAAACTAGTACACTCCTCTTCCTCTCTACTTGTTTTGTTGCTCTAGTTCTTATCTCATTATAGATAGTGGGTAAAGTTCTTTGTCATTTTCCAAACTTTCAAGTGTTAAAGAACAATATAGAAAATGGTTCGTGTTGTCATATAGTGTCAGTTCTTTTCTGGTTCGTTTATATTCATGAGTTATATCCAAGTTTACCCTTTTTTTTTACTTTTTCCTTCATATTTCTACCATTATATAAGCAAGTACTTATTTAGACGATCGAGAACATAAAATCGTGAATCGAGTTTCAATCTTGTAATAGAGTTCACGTCAAAAGGCATAAGATTTTGACGAATGATATTTTATGTAACTAAAAATTTATTTGCCAAATTGTGTTCTTTCCTAAATCTTACAATGAAATTTTATGACATTAAGTGGTTTACCCCTTTCAGCGTGAAAGTTATGTATATTGTTTATTACTATACATATACCCAACCGTTTATGTTAGCCAAAGTTTTCTCCAATTGCATTTTTGAAAAAGAATTTTAGGCTATGGTGTGTCATTCCTAGATCTCCTCAAGGGTCGAGTTTGGGGCACTACAAGTTTTTGGTATCAGACCCTAGGTTTAGCCGATTCACAGACAAACTGAGGATTGTTTAACACCCCTGTCATGCATAGTATGCCTCTGGCTTAGTCTTATCATAACATACAAAATTTATATTTCTTTTGTAAAGAGAAGGAAATATCTGAAAGTTCTAGATAGGCCGCTTATGCAGATATGGAGAGCCATGTTCCCACTCAAGAACAGGCTACTATCGCCAGTGACAACAACATTAGGAATGCAAGAAATACATTCTGAAATATGTTCTTCACCATGATGGCACAACTGCTTGAGTAGGTCATGGGTACTAAATTTGAGCAACAACCTTAGCAGCCTCAACAACCGTAACACCCTCCTCAACCCTACCCTAAGGCAGTACGCCTAACACAACCTACTCCTCCTGCACCTGTAGTGACTCTCCCGATATCTGATCTTATCTTAGAGATTTAGAAAGAGGAACAAAGGAATTTTTGGGAGTTAATAGAGATGACCCCACCATAACTGAGTACTAGTTGTCTCAGTTAGGAAGGGTTATTAAAGAGTTAAAGTGTAATCAAGAAGACAACCTTTGATGCGCCATATCCTTGCTAGAAGGAGAAGCGTACCAATGGTGGGAAAACATGTCAACATTACCCCTGAGCATCTAACCAATTGAGAATTCTTTTTAGAGAAGTTCCACGAGAAATATGTCAACCCAACGTTCATGGAACAAATGAAAAGGGACCATCTATACTTGAAGTAGGGCAGAATTTCCATCTTGGAATATGAGCGTGAGTTCATGCGACTGAGTAGGTACACCAAAGGTATGTTCCCATTAGAAAAAGGTATGTGTGATAAATTTGAATGGGGGCTTAGGGATGAGCTTCGTGCCTTAGTGGTAGCTTCTCAATATAAAACCCTGTCAAAGGTAATGGTTATAGCCCGTAAGATGGAGTCAATCTTTAGGGATAAGAGCAAGAATTATGAGAAGGAAATAATGAAGAGAGGAAGATCTAGCCCTCCACATTCCTTGAGCTTTAAGAAACAAAAAGATCACCCTTTTCAAACTTCAAGAAGAGAATCGCAAACCTCTAGCTATAAGCGTTATGGATCCCATAAGCTAGCTGCATCCATGGCTAACTCTGGTAGTTCTCGAATGGAAAAACGGGACTACAATTTCTATGGAAGGAATCATGAGTGGAGTGTAGAAAGAAGTTAAGGGCTTGTTATAGTTAAGGGTTTAGAGACCACATGGTTAAATATTGTCTGACTGAGTCTAAATATACCACAGCATAATAAATCAGAAGTCCACAAAAGTACCAATCTGAGAACAGATCGGAGATGGCGATTAAGTTTAGCTCGGTTCAAAGGCCATAGGGGAAAATTTTTGATAAGACAAATTCTGGTGCGTCAGCACGTGCCTGTGCTATGAAGGCCAAGGAAGATGTCAACCTGCCTAAGGTCATAATTGGTAATTTTTCTTTCCTCTGAAAAAATATTTATGCATTGATTGACCCTGGGTCTACTCACTCATATATATGCATTAACATTATAGAGGATTTAAATCTCAAGGTAGAATGTCTTTTTACCAACATATTATTAACGAATCCCTTGGGGCAGAGCAATATAGTGAATAAGTTAATAAGGAATTGCTCTTTAGCTGTGGGTGAGCACATGTTTTTAGCAGACTTGTTGTTATTGAGTTTTCATAAGTTTGATGTCATATTGGGGTTAGACTGATTGATTAGACATGACGCTATGGTTGACTATTGGTCTAGAAGAATGCTCCTGGCAAGTTCTAAAGAAAGGAAATATTATTGTCTAGGAAAAATTCAAAATTGGTAGGTAGAATTATTTCTACGATGTCCACCAGAAAATTGATTGTTCAGGGTGTTGATGCCTACTTGGCGTATATAATGGATACACCTAAGTCCATGAGTGAAGTCAACCAAGTACCTGTAGTGAGAGAATTTACAGATTTGTTTCCTGAAGAACTTCCTAGTATGCCTAAGGATAGAGAGATAGAATTTTCAATAGAATTGGAACCCAGAACAGCTCTTATATCGTGGACACCTTATAGGATGGCACTGGTAGAACTTAAGAAATTAAAAGAAAAATTGCAGGACATGTTAAGTAAAGGTTTCATAAGGCCTAGTATATGTCATTAGGGGTGCTAGAATTTTCAATAGAATTAGAACCCGGAACATCTCCTATATTGTGGACACCCTATAGGATGACACCGATAGAACTTAAGGAATTAAAAGAACAATTGTAGGACATGTTAAGTAAAGGTTTCATAGGGCCTAGTATATCTCATTGGGGGGCGCCAATCTTGTTTATCAAAAAAAAGCATGGGTCTATGCTTCTGTGCATGACTATCATCAGTTAACAAGGTCACCACTAAAAATAAGTACCCTAATCCCAGAATTGAAGACTTGTTTGAAAAATTAAGTGAAGCTTCAGTATTCTCCAAGATTGATTTAAGGTTTGGATATTATCATATAAGAATCAAGGATGTTGATGTGCCTACAATAGAATTTCGATCAAGGTATGGGCACTAAGAGTTTTCGGTGATGCCATTTGGATTAACTAACACACCCGCAATGTTCATGCATTTAATGAATAGGGTGTTTTAACCTTACTTGGATCAATTTTTTACGATCTTCACTGATGATATATTGATCTATTACAGGAATGAGCTTGACCATGAAAAGCATTTAAAAATGTATGAAGGACCTTGCATGAACATCAATTGTACATGAAGTTTAGTAAATGTGTGTGTCGAAACCATTTTTTTGTAAAAGCGGTCGATTTTAATTTTAAAAACGAAAACAAACACAGGAGTCGCCACCAATCATTTTTATCTAGGTGTGATCGGATCACCTCAATTTGATCATTTTAATAAAAGTCTAAAATTTACTAACACGATAATTTTTGGTCTACAAAATCCAGAAAATGAGTTCAAGAGTCGGTTACATACGAGAAAGGATTAGCACCCTCGTAACGCCCAAACAATTGGTACCTAGTTGATTAATTAGTGTCTTAGTGTCGAAAATTAAAAAATTTGAATGGATTAAAAGTACGACCCTTTGTTAAAATATCACTTAATTTAAAAAAAATTGGGAATAAGCGTATTTCACGTTAATCGAGAAAAAGAATTATATCCTGTAAGTTAGGACACAATATCTTTAAATCCCCAAAACGAGAATAAACACCAAAATTTTTATTATTTTAAAAGACATTTGATTATCTCGATTTTAGAAAACTAATCATATTCCATAAGTTAGAACACAATCTTTTCTTAATTCTCAAGATTATTAAAAATTTCGCTTTAGAACGTTCGTCTATTTATTGAGGAAATCGAGACCCCGTAAGTTAGGGTACGATCTCTCGAATCTCAAAATACGAGCAACGTTCATTTTAACAAAACAATTTTTATTAAGTGAAATATAAAACGGTTTTGCGATGATATGTCAAAAATTTGAGTAATCGCGTTCGCGTTCATAATAGAATA
>CM025150.1:22214492-22224958 GCA_013467495.1 Gossypium gossypioides
CGCTAAAGGTCATGACCTTTAGCGGCGTTTATTTCTAAAAAGCAATGCTGTCATTAGCGGCATTTTTTGTGGCGCTTTGAGGCCTAAAAAAGTGCCGCTAAAAGTTTGTTTTGGTGTAGTGTAAATCCACAGTGATTCATACGTGTTTCTGGGGGAGGATGTGTAGCCTACGGGCTTGGCACTTAGTGCCTAAACATGTTTTTGGAGGGATGTTAGCATACGGGCTTGGCACTTATTGCCCAGACGTATTTTTGGATGATATGGCTCGTTTGAGCAATCAAGTGTGTTTTGGGTGGTTACCCACGTATTCGTATATTATAATTCATCGGGCTAAATGATTATAGTACCAATTCAAATGAATGAATGATAGTGTATATGGTAATAGAAATGGAAAACATAAGATTGAATGAATGAAATGATGTTTTGTGTACTAAATTGATATGTTATATAATGATTGAATAATGTAACAGTAGTAGATGAGAATTTGATGATGCCAGTGAAATGAAATTTAATTGAATTAAATGGTTTTGTAATAGAAATGATGACAGAATGGTGATATATATAAGTAATTAAGAATGGATGTCATGATGAATTGGTATTGAATCCTATAGTATTATGTAAAATGAGGCATTTGTGATCAAATACGATATACTCACCTTGTATTTGTGAAATGTGGTGACAGGAAAGTTGTATAGTTAGCTAGTTCGATATGTTAATTGTGATTTAAGGTGAGTTTATTGTTTTAGTTCTTATGGACTTACTAAGCATTTGAAATGCTTACTCGGTTACGTTTCTATTTTGTAGTTATCTTTTGCAGAACATGGCGATTTGATCATACCAGAGCTCACACTATCAAGCCTTCTATTCGATAATTTCAATCGTTTTAGACTCGGTTATGTGGCATTTGTCTAGGATTAAATGTGGTAAAAAAAATATTTTGGATGTCAAAGAAATGATTCTTGTCTATAAAGCTTGTTCTGGGGTGTGTATATGTTATGCATATAGGCATTGAATAGTGTAAATGTTTCATTGAGTAATGGAGATTAAGGTTCATATATCATGCTTGAGCTTGAGGTGCTTATATAATATGTATATAAGCTTTGAAATGAATATGTGCATATGTTCATGCTGATGATAGAATGCTTAAGTATAATAATGATAGTGAATGTTGAACAATGTGTGAATATTGGTATTGAGATAAATTATATTTGTGATAGATGAATGGTAAACTTTTGGATTGTTATTAAAGTTGGAATGTCAAATGATTTAACTTAGAATATGAAATGGAAATATTGAGTTATGGCATGGATGGTAATAAACTAGTTGAATGATTTGAAATGTTTTGAAACTCTTGCTTTGTGATGGTGTCATTATGGCATATTGGTTAGGCATTAGTAGGAAGTTATATGACATGTTTTGGATTGGCTTTGAGATGTTTTAAATAGGTTTAAAGTTGTCAAAATGTATTTTGGAAGTTACCTTATGGTTGATTTTGATACAAGCTCTTAAATGACAGATTTTGGTGCCACACAACCATATGTCACATATGGGCTTGTGACACGACCGCGTGCCACTGGAAAATAAGGTGCATTTAGATCACACAGTCTAAGTTAGTTACACGGCCCAACCACATAGCCGTATGACTTTTGTTAAATTTTTACATTTAGGTCTGCATGGCTTCAGTGAGTTATATGACCTGGATACACTGTCGTGTGACTCCAATTTCACATGGTCTCTGTTTATATCATGGCTTAGGTACACGGCCGTGTGACCCTGTTTTGAAATTTTTCCTAAATTTTTGAAAAGTTTTTAATTTAGTTCTTATTTGTACTCGGGTCAATTTAAGAGATTTCGTAAGCTCGAATAAGACTCATATTTAATTGTTTACCATAACATTTAAATGTTTATGACTTGATTGATTATTTGAAGAATTTATTTATGCTTTAATTGATTTATAACTTTGGAGATGTTGCAAATTAATCCTAGTCAAATTCTAGGTAGATATTAGGGCATATATAAGCTTGTATAAGGCCCAAGAAAAGCTATATTTGATGTTTATACATTGAATTAACTCTTATTGTGTGACTCATGTTTTATTTGAATATTAATCGTGTATTTATGAATTGATTTAATGTTTACTTAAAATAAGGATTATGAATTGTTATTATTGTTTAATTGAATGTTTAAAGATGGAATCGTATGTGATTGCTTCGTTAATTGTTGTGACCCTATAGCTTCGGTCCGATGACTAGACCTATTGAGGAGTGTTACATTTAGTAGTATCAAAGCTATTATTTAGTCGATTCTAAGACTGAATGTAGTGTATGTTGAGTCTAGAAATACTTGCAACATTAATCTGGGATAGTGTGATGCAATATGATCTAATTTGACTTTGTTTTCTTTTAGATATTATGTCAGCTGAGTTTAAATCGTATAGTATCAGATTAAGGTAAATGGTAATGTTTCCAATCAGGGATCTAGTTTTAGTGTGTCATTCCGCAAAGGCTAAATAGTGAAATAAGAGGTGTTTTCTTTTAAAAGATGAACTAACAGTTCTTAGTGTTATGTGAGCCACTCTTATGGCTCCGCAACCTCCACCCTCGATTGTGCCTTCCTCAACACTCTTTTGTCTTTAAAATCTAGTAAGTGTTCACAGACATTCAATTGATAAGATCTGCAAATGTGAAACTAAATGATTCAGGGATAAAATTGATGATGATCTAGTCAGAATTAAATATTACTTGAAAATACTCAGTGATTTTTTTATGAAATAGTATGTTCTTCTGAAGATAGTTTGGAATGTTATGTCATTTTGAAATATGAAGCTTATCAAAGATGAATGATTTTGACAACAGTTGTTCTTAAAGATCGAGTAAATTGTAATTTCTTCCAATCAAAATTCAAAAAGTACACCAGCAGATTGTACCTAGATAAGAAGTACGACGAATTTCTATGGTTGAAATATAGAATAATGTCTATAGCAAAGAATGAAATTTATCGGCTCAGTAAATATACCAGAGATATTGTACCGACTGAAGTTAAAATGTGCACTCATTTTGAATGGGATTTAAACAAAGACATACAAATGTTAGTGAGAGCTATGAAATTGAAAGAATTTGTAATTTTATATTTATGATCACAGAAAATGGAAGATTTATGTAGTGAAAGGGAACAAACCAAGTTGAGACTTTGAGATTCCAGTAAATAGAGTACAATTAGATCGTTTTCGACTCCTCCATTAAAGAAATGAAAAGATGTTTATAATCATGTCACTTCTCTGCCAAGTTTTCGAAAAAGGTAAGACAAAATCAAGTTAATTGAGATCCCCGACCACATCAATGGTTAGTGTTGACAGTGTTCGCAGAACAAATAGATCGGTTTGTATTCATAGTGGAAAACTCATCAAAATGAGTCTTGACTAAAGAATGAGGCTTGTATTTATGCGATTCTTAGGAACATTGGAAACAATAAACAGAGTATGAAATATATGACCACTCCTTAGAAAACTAGACGATCGGGAATATAATGGTAGCTTGGGGGACAGTGAAACAAAGATTAAAGATATGATTATTAGATCTGAAGCTCAGGTTGTTGTCAAGGCTTATGTTATTCAAGATCATGGAGAGGTTATTGTTCTTGATGTCATTACTAGTACATTTCCTTAAATTTTTATATTATTCCTAATATAGATTGATTAACTTGTTATGAAATGATAGAACTGTAAAAAGAAATGGATTGTATTGTGATAACAGAAGAGTAAATCGATTAATGATCGAGATGATAGGTCTCAATATTATGAAGATTTTTCAGAGTTTTTGCCCCAAAAGAAAAGTTGAATTTGTTATTGAATTAGCACTGGAAACTACTTCAATATCTATTACACAATATAAAATAGCACTGACAATATCGAAAGAATTGAAGTCTCAGTTGCAAGAGCTATCAAACCAAGAGTTCATTCAATTTAATGTGTCACCTTCGGATGCTTCTGTTCTAATTGTGAAAAAGAAATATAAAACTGAGATTTCGTATTGGTCACAGAAAGCTGAACAAAGCTACTGCAAATAATAGATATCTGTTTTCCATACTGATGACATATTGAATTACTCGAGCAACAAAAATAAACTTGACCAACATCTGAGATCTGTACTGAAGACTTTACGAGAAAAGTAGTTATATGCAAATGTATCTACTGCGGATACTAACTCCTAGAAGCAAGATTTATAGAACATGTATTGTGGACTAAAGATATTCGTATTGATCCAAACAAAAGATCATCAATACTGACGCTTTAGTCAAAATTGCCTTAAGTTGATCAAAACTCTTTTGCCTTTCATTAGTCCATTCGAACACCATATCCTTCCGAATTAGTTTCGTTAAGGGTGCAGCAATAAGAGAAAACCCTTCAACGAACCTACCATAGTAACCAACTAAACCCAAGAAACTCCTAACTTCAGCAACAATCCTAAGCGGCTTCTATTCCAAAATCACCTCTATCTTCTTGGGATCCACTCGAATCCCTTCTGTCGATACAACATGACCTAAGAACACCACTTCCCTAAGCCAAAATTCACACTTACTTAACTTTGCATACAACTGCTTATCTCGAAGAATCTGCAAAACAACCCTTAAGTGCTCGTCTTGATCCTCTTCAGAACCAGAATACACCAAAATATCATCTATAAAGACAACTACAAACTGATCCAAATACGAATGAAACACACGATTCATCAAATCCATTAACACGGCAAGAGCATTAGTTAATCCAAACGGCACCACCAAGAATTCATAATGCCCATATCGAGTCCTAAAAGTAATTTTCAATACATCAGCCTCCTTCACTTTTAATTGATAATACCCAGATCTAATATCAATCTTTGAAAACACCATTGCACCTATAAACTGATCAAACAAGTCATCAATTCGAGGAAAATGATACTTACTTTTAATAGTTAACTTGTTCAATTGTTTATAATCAATACACATCATCATACCATCCTTTTTTTTACAAACAAAACTGGTGCACCCCACGGAGATACACTCGGCCAAATAAACCCCCTATCCAACAACTTTTGCAACTGAATTTTTAACTTCTTGAGCTATTTTGGTGTCATATGATAGGGCGCAATGGACATTGGTACAGTACCAGGATAAAGCTCAATTTCAAACTCTACTTCTCGATCTAGTGGCAAACCAGGTAATTCTTTTGGAAACACATCAGAAAAATCCCTAACAGTGCAAATATCCTGAACTCTTAACTCCTTACTAACAAATTCATCACATAAGCCAAATAAGCCTCAAATCCTTTACCCATGAACTTCTCAGCTTTCATAGCCAAAACCACGTTAGACAGAAAACCTAGTATTTCACCCACTACAACTATTTCCAAACCATCACTATCTCTCAAGGTAATTCGCTTAGTCTCAAACTCTACCCTAGCCTTATATTTAGTTAACTAATCCATACCAAGTATCACATCAAATCCATAAAACGACAATTCCATAAGGTCAACAGAGAAGACATGTCCTTGAATTATAAGAGGACATTTACGATAAAATTTATTCACTACAACATTATCACCAAGTGAACTAATAACAGTCATACCCAAACCAATAGTCTCAATAGGGATATCTAACTTCGATACCAGTTCACTCAAGATATATGAATGTGTCGATCCATAATCAACTAAAGAAAACAACGTAATAGACTACAAAGTAAATGTATCTACGATAACATCCATCGGATCTTGATCCTCCCACTCTTTAACTACATAAACTCGAGCTGGACCTCCAAACTCAACCTATGTAGTAGTAGTATAAGCAATAATTTGCTGCCCACTCGGTCTCTCAGTACCTCTACCGCGACTACGGCCTCTAGCGGGCGCAGTAACAGGCGCCGAACTCTGAGTCTGTGAAACATTAACCCCAAGTGGACAATCCCTCAGGATATGTTTCTTCGACCTATATTTGAAACATCTACTAGTCAACTTAAGACACTCTCTAGAATGCCTACGCTCACATTGCGCACAAAGCGGCCATCCAAAACTACCCGCTGAACCACTAGCACTAACCACAGTACTATTCTGCTACTTAGATTGACTCGATCAAGTTCCATGTCTCGCACCTCTACCAGAGACATAACTGCCACGCCCTTTCTTAGACGATCGACTCGATGCACTATTAGAAGCTCTCTTGCCAGAATCAGTAACCATAGAACAAGATGACTCAGCTAAGGTCTCCTTCACAGCCTTAGCTCTCTCAACCAACTCATCAAACATCTTTATAGGCTGAGCTACCAAATAAACCTGAATCTCGCGGTTTAACCCAAAATGGAACCTCTTACAATGGTCCCTGTCAAAAAGAACCATCTCAGAAGCGTACTAACTAAGTTGCAGGAACTTTGTCTCATAATTAGTCACAGACAAATCACCTTGAATCAAGTCCAAGAATTTACGCTTACGAGCCTCCATATACTGTTCACCCATATACTTCCTTTTAAAAGCCTCAAGAAAGTAGTTCCAAGTCAATCTATTAGTAACAGTACCTTTCCTAACAGTATTCCACCAATGATGAGCCTCACCGTCGAGTAAGGACACTGCACAACCCAACTTCTCCTCGTCAGAACAAGACATCTGTTTGAGGATCCTTTCAAATCCGTCCAACCAGTACTTAGCTATAGTTGGATTAGTGCCTTTCACTCTAGAAAACTCTTTACCACCCAACGCCCGAAGATGTTCAATCCCCAACCCTCAATTAACCGGTATAGGATTGGCAGGTGTAGGTGCAATGTTAGCACGAGCAATCCACTGAAACGCTCCTATCATAGCTTCTATTTGAGGGACTACACCCTCATCAAGTATTTTTACTCTATGTGGCACACAGGAGGTGCCGGGGATGTACCATCCTCTTGAGCACTAGCTCTCACGTTAACACGTCTAGGAGGCATATGTAATTAATCTAGCACCCAAACAAATAAATGGTGTGAGTAGCAGGAATGATCCAAGTCTCGTTCTTGCAAACAAACTTTAGGGTTATAGATAATGCGTTTTCGTTCCTACCCCACATGCATCACAAACAGGGATATCTCATGTAATTCAATTAGAATATTTCAAACAATTCCATACCACTCAATCATAGTTACATCACCAATATCAAGAAAACAAAGAGATTTAGACTCGTGAGTTTCGAAACTCCAAACACACAACAATCACCTAGGTCTGAGAGTTATTGAACCTAGGCTTTGATACCACTAAATGTAACACCTTATACCCGGCCTGGTCGCTAGGGCTAAATACGGGATGCCACACCACCGTCTCGTTTCATTTTCATAAAACAGGAAACTAGATTCAAGCAAATCAATCATCTTTTGTTAAGTCAAACAAATTTTAATATGTCCCAATAGTTACTTTAATAATGTTACATGCAAATCATTCGTTGTTCAATCATACATACAACCAAAATCATGCATAAGGGCTATTTAGCAGAATTTCATAAAATGTCCATAGGTATCGATGTCGATATCTAGGTATCGATAATTTCCTTAAGTGGTATCGATACCATTTGGAAAAATGATACCAAATGAGCATACTATTTCTCGATTAAAATGCCACTGTAAAAAATTATCGGTACCATCGAACCAAGTATTGATATTTCTTCCCCAAGTATCGATACTCGAGTAAAGGTATCGATTCTAAATCTCTATTCTGCTTCCTATACATTTTAATTTACAGAGGTATCGATTTTTCAAGCCCAATATCGATACCTCTACTACTAGAGCTAAAAATACAACATAGAAAAGGAAATATTTCATCTCAAATAGGTCATAAACAACATGTATCAAGTACTAAGTCAAGTAATCGTTCATACGACTTAATTAACAGTACAAATTACCAAAATCGAGTCTAAACAATTATCATCATGCCAATATCGATAACTACAGTCCTAAGCAATAATAATAACATGATGTTATTGGAAACCAAGTCTTTTGTTCAGAAATCAACGAAACTATAATAAGTCTACCACATTACTTTTTTCCCTAAAATAAATAAAAATAATAAAGCACCTACGAAGAATAACCAAACTTTTTGGGATCACTCTCTTAGAAACCACACCGCCCATACCGTGACGTCACTGATCTGTATATTTTGAAATGAATGGGTGAGCTTTAACAAGCTTAGTGAATGCAAGAATTTCTATGACGCAAACATGTCATCATGCAACACAACCAATCAATTACTCACAAGTACCTTATTCATAAGTCTGACATCATATAGTATTAAATCATGCATCATCTAATAGTTCATTCCCATAACAAGTATATACTCATTCAAGCATAGAACATATTCCATAAATTACATAAAATAAGATAAGATGACACTTGGATTATGAAACATATAGTGAGCTCTATCATCACACATTGGATACACGGATCTTCTTACACCATATAGACTCGTAGAGTCAAACATGTCCCCAAAAATGAAGTGTATAGCTAGCACTCTCCTTATTTCCCCTCACATGTCTCGTTGAATAGAACTTAACTCTCATTCTCTTATCCCTCCAAACATGTCCTAGGGCCTCAATGCCCAAAACCACTATACATATAAGTGGGTACTCACAATCCTATGGCATGTCAATTATATCCAATGGTTCTAATATCACAAGGCAAAAATATTCAAAAATAACACATATTACTTAACGATTATTCGTGCATTATCACTGCATATTAGTATCTATTGTAAAACACTAGCATAATCATATAACATATATATTTCACATTTATTTCATGTATATAATTGCACTTTACAGAACAATCGACATAATCACTTATCACATTTCATGCACAATACATAACCACATGATAATTATAGATTCAAGAAAACTTACGCTCAGAACTTAGAGTAGGGGTTTAGGCTACATCTAAATTCCCAATCAACACATGACTCATGTTTATGAGTAGCAAATCCATATACTCACCACTTTATGCTTTAGTCGAAAAACTAAAAGCTCAACTAACGCTTCCCTAACTTGTAGAAAACTCTAACAAATTTGAAGCTTTACACACATAAATCACACAATAAACATTGTCAAATATCAACCAATAATCCACTCAAACCAACTTAAACACAAGCTCAAGCCAAGTTCCCATGTAACTTAAACTATTAACATAACAAACTTTATATACCAATATCTCGATCTATACTCAACCTTTTTACTTAAAATCAATTCTGTTCATTTACTTAATCATCTACGCCTAATTCACAACTTTCAAACAAGACAAATCTACTCAATTCATGGTATTAACATTTTTCAACATCTTTTAGGCAATTTTCACAAAATTCATTAAAACATGAGAAATCATTGACGAAACTTCAAGATAAGTTTAAAAACCTTCTAATCATGCTAAAACATGTTGAAAAATGCTTTGAAACCAAGTTTTGACTCAAAATCTCGAAATCCACCAATAATGGCTCGATTTTTGACTTTTATTTAAAATATGCTATTTGAGGGCTAATAATTCAATTTTATAGACTAGATATAATGAGAAACTCATAGGAATTTGAAACATTACCTTTGATGAAAAAATGAACGAGTTTTATCGTAAATCTAAAAAACCCTATATTTGAAGAAGATGATGAAATCTATGGAGTTTTAGGTGTTTTTCTTGGGGATTTTTTATGGTAGATGACTTAGGAATGATAGAAAATCAATGTCTTATGGTTTAGGAATAGAAAATCAGTGGAATAGCTAAGAATATGGCAAGGGGCGACACAAGTTTGAAAGGAAAAAGAAACAAACGTGAAAAACATGTTGATGGAGAAGAAATAGGTTCAATTTTACAAAATGGTAAAACTACAACATAAATGCCTACTATTTTGACTTTGTTACAAATCAGTCCTTTCTCAAAATTAAGGGTTTCTAGAACACTATTTCAAAAATTGATTTGACAGTTAAGATACCAACTTTACAAAATTCTGAGCTCATATAGGCCAAAATTCTTAAAATACCCTTAAAACTCCTAGGCTCTATTTTTGGGTGTTACAAATATCCTAAGAGGATAACTGTAACACCTTTTACCCGTATTCCTTAACGGAACAGAATATGAGGTATTACTAAATTTTAAAAAAAATTTGGCAACATTTCTGCTTATTTTTACATAAAACCTCCTGCAATATCTCAAACACAATTTCAATATTCCAACCAAGATCAGTTGTATAATCATACACAATTTAACCATTTATAAACACCACTTTTTAAACCGACCCATAACATGTATACATAATTACGCCACATTACATAAAGTCGTCTATACATGCCATATTTCCGGAATACTGGTTGAAAAATACCCAAACGTTGAAGATAGTGTGGATGATTGTCTGCCCCCGTCCAAGTTCCGGGTTGATGGATATCACTATAATCAAGGGGAAAATAAAAAAAACGAGTAAGCATATAGCTTAGTAAGTAAACATATGA
>CM025150.1:22297611-22308115 GCA_013467495.1 Gossypium gossypioides
ATAA
Organism: Gossypium gossypioides; assembly: GCA_013467495.1. Classification (NCBI taxonomy): domain Eukaryota; kingdom Viridiplantae; phylum Streptophyta; class Magnoliopsida; order Malvales; family Malvaceae; genus Gossypium; species Gossypium gossypioides. The sequence goes on from CM025150.1 coordinate 22,297,616, forward strand.
CTACTTATAACCAAGCTAATTCACATAGCATACTTGAAGTATTCAATCATCATCATTTGACACCATAAGATTTATACAACTTCTTCTAATATATGTTCCAAAAGGTTAAACTAATTAAGCATTCAAGTTCAACTATCTTTACTAGAAACAAGCATAACAAGTTATTTCCAATATTTACATCCTTTAAAAAAATTCAAGTACTATAGACCATTTCCTAATACATGCCACTTAAACCAATAAAAATAAACCAAAATGACTACCGAGATGTTGATGATAGTTTGCGAGCTTCCGAGTCGGTCCAATCAATATAACGATTCCAAATGTCCTACAAGAATAAATCAAACTATTAAGCATAAAAAAGCTTAGTAGGTTCGATATTAGTTCCATTTATTAATTAACCAGAAACTACTAAATTGATGCAAATTTCCATTACACCGGCACATAGCCTTCTAGGCACATAACCCGAATAATCATTAGGACAAAGCCTACTAGGCACATAGCCCGAATAATCACCGGCACACAGCCTGCTAGGCACATCGCCCGAATAATCACCGGCATAAAGCCTGCTAGGCACATAGCCCGAATAATCATCAGCACACAGCCAGCTACGCACATAGCCCGAATAATCACTGGCACACAACTTGCTAGGCACTTAACCCAAATAATCAGCGGCACAAATCCTGCTAGGCAAATAGCCCGAATAATCACTGGATTTCTATTTCGTTAAACATAACTAAATAAAATCCATATTCAACCAATAATGACATAGCATGAATATATAATAAATTTAATAGTAAGCTTATAACGAACTTACTTAGACTGAATCGTAGAAATTGTAGAAGTTCAGGGACTATTCTGCTATTTTGCCTTTTTCTCGAATATCTACGAATTCTTGATCTATAATGTAAAATTATTCAGTTATTAGCATATATTTCATTTCAAATCCATTTTACAATTAATACCCTTTTATTTTTTTTAATTTACACAATTACCATAAACTTTTACAATTTTTGCAATTTAGTCCCTTAACTCAAAATTCATCAAATTAACTAATTTTCTCAAATAAATAATTTATCCAAATATTTTAAGCCTTCAAAAAACCCCTAATAAAGCTCAAATTCAATATCAAACCCTAATATTTTGACATTTTCATAATTTAATCATAAAATCAAGATTTAACAAAAATTTGTTTATAAATTAATCAAATAGCATAATAAAGGCTCCAAATACATAGTATTCATAAAAAAATCGATATTCATCAACGAAAACTTCCACAATTTTTAACAAAATAAAAAACGAAGATATGGGCTAGTTGGACCTAATTGCAACGATCTCAAAACAGGTAAGAATTGAACTCACATGCATAAAGATGATGAAACAAAACTTAAGGCTTCCTCATATGGTGGTTTCGGCAATGGGGAATTCCAAATGAAGGAGAAAGCATTTTTGTTTACTTAGTTTTTGTTTTAATTTCATTTTATTTACAATTTTGCCATTCATTTCAAATTAAATTATTATTATCATAAGTATAACGTCCAACACTAATTATGAAGGACTAATTATTATATTGGTCCCTCCTCATATGATTAATAGGCTATTTAACTTAATTACTAACTTTTACACCTTTTTGAATTTAGTGTTTTTTCTTTAATTAACTATCTAAATGTTAATATTTCTAAACCAAATTTTAATACGACTCTAATGACTCTATAAATATTCTAAAAATAATATTTTAAGCGGTCTGAAACCACTGTTCTATCACCACTGAAAATTGGGTTGTTACAACTCTTCTCCCTTTTAGGAAATTTGTCCTTGAAATTGTCACCAGGAAATAGATTCGGATACTGTAATCTCAGTAATTCATCGGTTTCCCAAGTAGCTTCTTCTGAACCGTGTCGATGCCACAAGACTTTTACTAACGGTACTCGTTTATTCTGTAACTCTTTAACTTCTCGAGCTAAGATTCTCACCAATTCTTCTGAATACGTCAAATCCGACTGTAACTTAATTTCACTATGAGGAATCACATGCGAAGGATCGGATCTCTACCTTCTCAACATCGAAATGTGGAATACATTATGTATTTTCTTGAGTTCACAGGGCAAGCCTAATCTATAAGCTACAGGCCTGATTCTTTCAACAATCTCGTACGGTCCTATAAATCTCGAACTCAGCTTTCCCTTACTGTCGAGACGCAACACTTTCTTCCACGGAGAAACTTTCAGGAATACTCGATCACCAACCTTAAATTCTATATCTTTTCTTTTCAAATCCGCGTACGATTTATGACGATCAGATACAGCTTTCAAACAATTCTGAATAAGTCGAACTTTGTCTTCTGTCTCTCGGATCAAATCAATTCCCACCATTTTGGATTCACTCAGTTCTGACCCATACAACGGTGTTTTACATTTCCTCCCGTAAAGAGCTTCAAACCGTGCCATTTTTATACTGGATTGATAACTGTTATTATAAGTGAATTCAGCTAACGATAAATACTTTTCTCAGTTACCTTTAAATTTGAGTATACAATATTACAACATATATTCCAGAATCTGAATCACTCGTTTTGATTGCCCGTTAGTCTGAGGATGAAACGCGGTGTTGAAATTAAGCTTAATGCCTAAAGCCTCCTGAAGTTTGCTCCAAAATATCGATATAAATCTCAGATTTCGATCCAAAATAATAGATGCTGAAACTCTATGTCATCTCACAATCTTAGACACATATAATTCTGCTAATCTCTCAAGGGTGTAGTCTGTTCTGATTGGAATAAAATGTGTCGATTTTGTCAAGCTATCTACAATCACCTAGATTGAATCTTTCTTTCTCGGAGTTACAGGTAAACTAGATACGAAATCCATCATGACTCACTCCCACTTTAGTTCAGGAATCATAACAGGTTGTAGTAAACTCGAGGGTACCTGATGCTCTACTTTCACCTGCTGACAAATCAAGCATCTAGCTACAAATTTGCAAATTTCTCGTTTCATACCCAGTCACCAGTACATCAGTTCCAAGTCACAATACATCTTCGTGCTACTCGGATGAATAGAATGCATATTGTTGGGAACTTCAGAGAGAATATCATGTTTAAAAATGGAATTACTTGAAACGCAAATTCTGTCACGATAACGCAATACACCATTATCATCAACACTGTACTCTGAACTCAATTTATTCTGAGCCAACTTCGTTTCATAATCAACTTTGGATCTTCATCTTGCAACTCTTCAATTCGTTGAAAGAACAGGGGGCTCGATATCAATTCTGCTAATACAGAACCATCACCATTCAGAACTTAATGAACGTTCAACCTTCGAAGCGCGAACAATGATGACTTTCGACTGACTCAAGATCACGAGTAGGATAATTATTTTCAAGCGACTTTAACTACCGAGAAGCATAAGCTACTACTTTTGTTGTCTGCATCAACACACAACCCAAACCATTTAGAGATGCATCACTAAAAACAACATATGTTATTCCCGATTCAAGTTGAGTCAACACTAGAGCTTCCGTCAACATCTTCTTTAGTTGATCGAAACTCTTTTGGCTTATATCAGACAAACCAAAGTCAACATTTTTCTGTAATAATTTGGTCATCGGCGAAGCAATAATTGAAAAGTTTTTAACAAAACATCGATAGTAACTTGCTAAACCAAGAAAACTTCATACTTCTGAAACATTCTTCGGAGTCTTCCAATTCATTACAGCAAAAATTTAACTCAGATCAACCCGAGTCCTGTCGGATGATACTGTGTGACCAAAAAATACAACCTCTTGAAGCCAGAATTCACTATTACTAAATTTTGTGTTCAATTGTTTTTCTCTCAAAGTCTATAGTACGATTCCCAAATGTTGGGCATGCTCGGATTAAGACTTGGAATAGATCAATATATCATCAATAAACACAACAACGAATCTATCCAAATAAGGTTGAAAAACTCGATTCATTAAATCCATAGAAACAGTAGGGGCATTAGTCAAGCCGAATGGCATTACTAGAAACTCATAATGACCATAATGAGTTCTAAAAGCAGTCTTTGATACATCACAATCTTTAACTTTCACTTGATAATATCCAGATCTGAGATCTATCGTTGAGAACACTGTGGCACATTTTAATTAATCAAATAAATCATAGATATGTGGCAAATGATACTTATTTTTTATCGTGAATTTGTTCAACTTTCTGTAATCTATACACAATCTCAAAGAGCCATCTTTCTTTTTCACAAACAACACAGGTGCACCCTAGAGAGATACGCTCGGTCGAATAAACCCTCGATACGCTGATATCAATATCGGTGCAGTTCTAGGAACCAAGTCAATCACAAACTCAATTTCATGGTTAGGGGGTATACCTGTCAACTCTTTAGGAAATACATCAGCGAATTCACAAACAACTGGTAACTAATCTAGCTTCAATTCTAAATCTCTCGTATGAAGAATATATGCTAGAAACGCTTCACTACCTTTCCGTATCAATCTCTGAGCAGAAAAAGCTGAAATAATTCTAACAACATCTTTTGGACTCTCAGACTTAACTGAAATCATCTCTCGTGTATGACATTTCAAATCAATTTGTTTCTGTCTACAATTTACAACAGTATCATGTAATAATAATCAATCCATACCCATAATAACATCAAACTCCTGAAAGAGTAACAACATCAAATCAGCAGGGAATTCATATCCTCTAACTTTCAGTGGACAATTATGACACACTAAGTTAACTATCACACTCTGACCTTATTGATTAGTAACTTGAATATCATAATCAGTAGATTCAACAGCTAATTTCTTTTCCGTCACTAATGTAGTGTATATATATGAATGCGTTGACCCCGGGTCAATTAAGGCATACAAACTAACATTAAAGATAGAAAATGTGCTCACAATAACATCAGGAGCTGATGCTTTCTCTCACGCACGAATGGCATATGTCTTTGCAGTAGCCCTAACTTCAGATTTGGTCGTTAATTCTTTAACCCCACCTCTGTTGGCCCTTGCTATTCCCAAGTCTTCTACCTCTGATAAAAGTGGTCACTGGTTTCTCGTTATGCTCTTTAATAGGCTCTTTCAGACTTGGACACTCACTTTTGAAATGATAAAGAGATCCACAATTAAAGCACGTCCTGTCATTAATTCTGCAGACACCAAAGTGTACCTATCCACATTGCTTACACTCTGCTCTATTTGAATTCTTCACATTGGCCACACTAGCTACTGAAGGAGCGGAGTTCTCCTGCTATTCTGTCTTCACTGATCTCTTCCCGAAAACCCTGACAAAGTAGAAAACTTATTACTGGTTTCCTTCATCTTCTTCGAAGGAGAATTGGAAAAAGCTTTAGATCCCTCACATTTACTAAATTCCTACCACTTTTCTTCGTTTTGTCTTTTATTTTCACAAATTTTTCTATTTTCTAGGCTCTATCAAATAACACCATAAATTATCAGATCTCTAAAGCTCCTACTAGCATCTTAATCTTATCCCTCAATCCATCTTCAAAACGTACACACATGTCCTCTTCGGTAGGCACTATCTCACAAGCATATTTGCTAAGCTAAACGAACTGTCTCTCATACTCTACTACTGACCTACTTCATTGCTTCAACTCAAGAAATTCCTTTTTCTTCTGCTTCAAATAGCGTTTGCTAACATACTTCTTTCGAAATTCAGACTTAAAACAGTCCCAGTTGATTCTTTCTTTTTGCACCACTACCATTAGTGTGAACCACCGTTGGAATGCATCCTCTTTCAACAATGATATCGTACACCATAAATAATCTTCAAGGGAGCACAAGATTTTATATAGTACCCACTTCGTATATTCTAACCAATATTCTACCTTGGTTGGGTCATCACTCACATTGCCACAAAATTCAACAGCTCCACACCTTCTAACTATATCAATGGACACTCTATGAACATGTTGCTTACTTTATGAACACCTTTAAGTACGCATCATACATATCATACATCATACGGAGAAATGTATCAGGTGCGACATCCTTAGATCCTTGCGGTCCAAGTTCATTCCACGTACTTTCCTCATCAGTAGATGCAATAAAACTTTTTACCTTATCAGAACCTGCTCGATTGGATCCTAACGACATCTTTGTATCTATAGAAGAATAATTCAAAATAATCAAAAGCCATCACACTATCATTGGTTAGTCAAGTGGCATGTTTTTCTAGACTCTGTACATGCTATGTTTAGTTCGAGAACTGACTAAACCATAGCTCTGATACTAAAAAAAGTAACACCCTTAACTCATATTTGTCGCTGAAATAGGGTTACAAAATATTACTGGAGTTTTCAAATCAAACAAATATAAATTTCAAACATTTCACAATTATATCAATAATCATATTAAATACAATCAAAATCATATATATTGTCCCCTATACGAGCCTTCGAGGCCTTAAAAAAACGTTAGAAAAAAGTCAAGACTAAATCAAAAACTCAGAGAAATTTTCAGAAAACAAGGAAAATTTTCAAAACTTCAGAGATCACACGGCTATGTGGCCAACAGTGTGACTCACATGGCCAAGAGAGACTCCCGTGTCTCAGGCCATGTGGGCATTCGAAATAACAACACACGGCCGTGTCCCAGCCCGTGTCCAAGCTCGAGTAACTCTCTAACTTGGGTCACACGGCCAAGCTACACGCGCGTGTGCCAGGCCATGTGCTATGCCATGTAACAGCTTGACTTGCAACCCTTTGAAAGCTATAGGGAATACACGGCCGTGTCGTCTGGTCGTGTGTCACACACGGCTGAGACACACACCCGTGTCTTTGCCTATGTGAACGAAAATAGACCATTTTACAAGCCATTTTTCTCACCCATCATGACATGCACCTACAACCAAAGTTTCATATATATACCAGCCATAACAAGGTACCAAAATCATGCATATTCTAACTATTCAAACATGGTATAAGATCATACAAGCATTATGCCCTTAGGCACCTCAAGTGAAAATAAGAAAACATGTATAACCATGTACCCAATTTGGCAAAAATAATCAACTAACTTCTAAGCATAATTGCATCAATACATATCATAGAATTTACTTAGCAAAACATACCAAATGGTGCAAAACATGCCATTAAACCACTAACATTAATGTTCATAAATGTCATTCACAACAAATTACCAATTTACCATATTTCCAAACATGCCAAACACTGAACAAAAATGAAGTATCATAACTACTTATAACCAAGCTAATTCACATAGCATACTTAAAGTATTCAATCACCATCATTTGAGACCAGAAGATTTATACAACTTCTTTTAATATATGTTCCAAAATGTTTACCTAATTAAGCATACAATTTCAACTATCTTTACTAGAAACAAGCATAACAAGTTACTTCCAATATTTACATCCTTTAAAAATATTCAAGTACTGTAGACCCTTTCCTAATACATGCCAGTTAAACCAACAAACAAGAACCAAAATGACTACCGAGATGTTGATGATAATGTGCGAGCATCCGAGTCGATCCAATCAAGGCAACGATTCCAAAGGTCCTACAAGAATAAATCAAACTATTAAGCACCAAAAATCTTAGTAAGTTTGATATTAGTTTCATTTATTAATTAACTGGAAACAACTAAATTGATGCAAATTTCTGTTTCACCGACACATAGCTTGCTAGGCACATAACCTGAATACTCACCGGTATAGAGCCTGCTAGGCACATAGCCCGAATAATCACCGGCACACAGCCTGCTAAGCACATAGCCCAAATAATCATCGGCACAAAGCCTGCTAAGCACATAGCCTGAATAATCATTGGTACACAGCGAATAATCACCGGCATACAGCCTGCTAGGCAGATAACCCGAATAATCACCGGCACAAAGCCTGCTAGGCACATAGCCCGAATAATCACCGGATTTTTATTTCGTTAAACATAACTAAATAAAATCCATATTCAACCAATAATGAGATGGCATGAATATTCAGTAAAGTTAATACTAAGCATATAACGAATTTACTTGAACTAAATCGTTGAAATTGTAGAAGTTCAGGGACTATTCTTCTATTTTGCCTTTTCCTCGAATATATACGGATTCTTGATCTATAGTGTAAAATTTTTCAATGATTAGCATATATTCCATTTCAAATCCATTTTACAATTAATACCCATTTATTTTTTGAATTTACGCAATTACCACAAACTTTTACAATTTAGTTGCTTAACTCGAAATTCATCAAATTAACTCATTTTCTCAAATAAATGATTTATCCAAATATTCGAAGCCCTTAAACATCCCCTAATAAATTAATAAAATAGCATAATAATGGCTCCAAATACATAGTATTTATAAAAAACAATCAATATTCATCAATGGAAACTTCCACAATTTTTAACAAAATAAAAAAATGAAGGTATGGGCTAGTTGGACCTAGTTGCAACGATCTCAAAAATATAAAAATTACAAGAAACGGGTAAGAATTAAACTCACATGCATAAAGATGATGAAACCAAACTTAAAGTTTCCTCCTATGGTGGTTTCGGTAATGGGGAATTCCAAATAAAGGAGAAAGCATTTTTGTTTACTTAATTTTTGTTTTAATTTAATTTTATTTACAATTTTGCCATTCATTTCACATTAAATTATTACTATCATAAGTATAACCGTCCAACACTAACTATGAGGGACTAATTATTATATTGGTCCCTCCTCATATGACTAATAGGCTATTTAGTCATTTAATTAACTTAATCACTAACTTTTGCACCTTTTTCAATTTAGTCTTTTTTCTTTAATTAACTATCTAAACATTAGTATTTCTAAACCAAATTTTAATACGACTCTAATGACTTTATAGAAATTCTAAAAATAATATTTACGAGTCGACACTACCAAAATTTGTGGTTCCAAACCACTGTTCCATCACCACTAAAAATTAGGTTGTTACAACTCATCCCCCTTTAAAAAATTTCGTCCTCGAAATTGTTACTTGGAAATAGATTCGGATACTGATTCATCAGTTTCCCAGGTAGCTTTTTCTGAACCGTGTCGATGCCATAAGACTTTTACTAATGGTACTCGTTTATTTCACAACTCTTTAACTTCTCGAGCTAAGATTCTTATCGGTTCTTCCGAATACGTTAAATCTGACTGTAACTCAATTTCACTATAAGGAATCACGTGCGAAGGATCGGATCTGTACCTTCTCAACATCGAAACGTGGAATACATTATGTATTTTCTTGAGTTCAGAGGGTAAGGCTAATCTATAAGCTAGAGGGCCGATTCTTTTGACAATCTCGTATGGTCCTATAGATCTCATACTCAGCTTTCCCTTTTTGCCATGGAGAAACTTTCAAGAATACTCGATTGCCAACCACAAATTCTATATATTTTCTTTTCAGATTCGCATACAATTTCAAACGATCAGATGCAACTTTGAAACAATTTTGAATAAGTCAAACTTTGTCCTCTGTTTCTCGGATCAAATCAATTCCTAACATTTCGGATTCACTCAGTTTTGACCAATACAAGGGTGTTTTACACTTCCTCCCGTAAAGAGCTTCAAACGGTGCCATTTTTATACTGTATTGATAATTGTTATTATATGCGAATTCAACTAACAGTAAATATTTTTCCAGTTCCCTTCAAATTCAAGTATACAACAACTAAAATGACTATGTCGAAACTATTTTTTTATTTGAAAACACGGGGTTGCCTTTTGAAAATGAAAATAGAGTCGGCACCAATCTTTTTTTGAGGTGTGATCAGGTCACCTTGAAAATAATCATTTTAATAAAACATTTTGATTTATTAAAATAATGATTTTGGTCTACAAAATTCGAGAAAATAAGCTCGGGAGTCGCTTACGCACGAGGAAGGATTAGCACCCTCGTAATGCCCAAAAATTGGTACCTAATTGATTAATTAATGTCCTAATGTCAAAAAATTAAAATTCAAAAAGAAATTTAAAAATATGGTCATTTTATTAAAAAAGAAGGGTGTATTTCACATTAATCAAGAAAAAGAATTGTATCCCATGAGTTAGAACACAATATCTCTAATCCCAACACGAGAATAAACACCAAAATTTTTTTTTTTTGAAATTTTGATCATCTCAATTTTGGAGAAGAAATCATATCCCGTAAGTTGGAACACGGTCCTTTTCTGATTCTCAAGACAATTTTTTAAAAACATGTTTTTTTTTTAAAAAGGGTCGTATATTTGGAATTATAAAAAATACGAAGTTAGGATACGATCTTTTCGAATTCCAAAATACGAAGTATTTTCATTTTAAAAAAAAAATATGCATTTGGGTCGAAATTGATGTGATACTTGAAATGTTACACGAATAAAATATTAAAACGACGTATAATGAGAATACGAATGTAAAATAATAATAATCACATAATATACATCACTTTCATATTAAAAAACAACAAAATCAACAATAATAATGAATAATAAAGGTATAAGCAATAGTATAAAAAATATAACAAGA
>CM025150.1:22315999-22327780 GCA_013467495.1 Gossypium gossypioides
AAATATAGGGTCAATAATAATAAATAATTTATTGAACGTAGTAATAGCTTTATTTTTCAAATGTTTTGATTTACAAAATTAATTCAAAAATTCCCTTAATTAAGTTTGTAAATTTCATGTCAAATACTTTCAAAAATATTTTCAAGTGTTTCCAAAATCTTAGATGTGATCAAAATAACTTAGAATATTTTTATGAGTTTGAAATACCTTAAAAAGTCTTGAGAAAATGTTTTAGACCAATTTTGGAGCTAAGTTTTGATTACTAAACTTGTAGGTATCATAACATACAAGACAGTGAGCAAAAGAATGAAATAAGGCGAAAATGTATTAATACGTATGGCCTAATATATTGGAATATAAGTGTTGAGGCATTTTTCAACTAGTGCCTACTCTAGTGCTTTGACTAGTGGAAACTATCTGTAGCACTGGTTACTTTGAAAAACTGCTATTTTGGATTGGCAATTTTGGTAACAAATATGTTTAGGCTGAGATTTCCTTAGAAGATTAAGATACTTGTCATCCCATCCTTTATAACCCCCAAACTTGGAGAAGTCCTGAGTCTGGGTGTATAGGTAAAAGGAAATATGGTTGGCACAATCCTACTCGCCCAATTAATGTTCCAGCGTGCTAGTAGGGCGCATAAACAATAATTGAAGTTTAAAGCAAGGAATGTCCTTCGTAAAGTATGTGTACATGTAGGAGGAGGAATTGGAAAAAGATGTCAAGGGTTCGCGAGTGGTAGGGGATGTCGCCAAGGTTATGATGCGCCCAGCTAGTTTAGTCAATGTGTAAGTTATACACTAAAGAGATAGTTAGAAATGAATGACTAGTCAAATCGAAAATATGATAAGATTTTGGATTCTTATACACATTTCCATACAACTGTAAGCCACCAATGAGGGCAAGTTTGAAAGTTGAGTGACACGTGTCAAGTCTCACAAAGAAAGCTTCTGAAGGAAGGAAAGTTATCCTCTCCCCTCTATTTAAAAAGATCACGGCTGCTACCTTTATATAGCTATTGATCAAGGGATTTTCCGACTATGGTAAGACTAAAGATCAGAGTTCAAGTATAGGGTTTTTTGTTCACCTGGGGTAAGTGTTCTGGACTCACATGAGTTTCTCTTGTGAAAGTGAGCTTGCTTGATTGTAAATAGAAATTTGTAGAATGACCTTCAAAATTTCGCATGTGGATGTGCAAACTTGGAGCCCAAGCTGCTATTGAGGTTACAAGTGAGTCTCTAGACTGACTCTTACATGTATGTTTGTAGTCTCAATATTTCTGTGCTAAGTGACTAAAGCATGAAATTGAAACTAGTAAAACATGATACTATGCCTCTGATAAGAAAAGAAGTATATGCATATAAAATATGTTTGAAAGCATGATTGTGTCTGTCACGAGTAAGGCATTACGTGAAGGGTTTATGCATGAAGTTTAAGAGGATGTGTTACATGTCTGGAAGCACAAATGCATCTGTCATAAAGAAGTCTAAAAGGAATAAGTCTATCAAGTATGAGTCTACATGAAGTGTCTCTGTCTATCTCTAGAGTTATCTGAAGGGGTCTGTTGGGACTAAAAACACGAATATTTGATAAGGACAAGCTCATGGCCATGGCACTATGAAGACCATATAGTGTAAGACAATGGCTGGGCTATGGAATCATATGGAATAGGTAAAGGACGGTTGGGTGAGTACCAATGATGAGGGGCAAACCTCGCGACAGTGAGTTTAGGTAAAACCTTATCATCAAAAACACCAATTTCCATATAGGTGAGCCTTTGTCGCTATCTCTAAATGGATGCCCTTGTAACGATCTCTAGTAAAAGAAAGCCTTTGTGGAAATCTCTATCAAAGGACGCCTTTGTGGCAAGACTCTAAAAGGAAAGCCTCTATGGCTATTTTTGGAAAGGAACGCCTCTGTGGCGTAATCTAAAGAATGATTCTCATGATGACCATCTGAAAACAACGCTTATGGGCGGACTTTGAATGAATGACGAACACAGTATTATGAGAATTTGCAAGTGTAGTTTAGCTCTGAAAGAAAAGCCAATACGGAAGGTTATGATGAAGTCTGTAAATCGACAGGGTCAAAGTTATGAACGAGAAACAAATGATGAAATCCTTGAATAAGGGCTCAGGTAAAAAAGGTTTTTCTCACTAAGTTTTATTGAACTTACCCCTCTGTGTTTTATGTCTGAAGTAAAGGAAGTGCCAGGGCAAGGGACGATGTCAGGGCTATACCAAAGGAGTAGCAAAGTGGATAGTTATGCATACATAACTGGGGATGACACGTGTGTGTCGAAGAAATGTTTTTGTACAAGTCTCAAAAATTTGTTTATAAGCCTTAGGATGACTCAATTGTGTTGGCCAAAGTTATGAAGTCAGTAATATTACTCAGAGGCTAAATAAATGGCACAATATAAGTAAATGTAATGAATAATTACTCTTGTAGGTTCTGTATATATTGTTTGCCTAGACGCAACTCTGTGGAGCAGTATTACTAATAAGATGTATTTCTTTAAAAATTTGTGTGTCTTAAACATGTATAAGCTATAATAGTAATGTAACTCCCAAGATTCAGATCCAATGAATCGGGTCGGGTTGAGGGCGTTACATTCTTGGTATCCAATTTATCCTCAGCAAGATTTACTGGGATTGGATCGAAGTAATAACTATCCTTTAAGCTAAGGAGAAGATCAAATCAAGCTTATAGAAGGGAAGATATCCTTAGTTGATGAAAGACTTATCTTAGAGATTTTGTGATATTTATCTTACTTGTTTCAAGGGATAATTGATTGTATAAGATTTAGTATGTTTGCAAGTTCATACTATATAGTGTCTAAACTTGTATAGGTTATGTACTGAGTTGAGAGCACTTATTTTGTTTAGTTAGGAACATATTTTTCTATGCATTACTTCTGTAATAATCAAATGTGTGACTTAGTTAGAGTCCTAAGTTTGCAAGGGGAAAACTTTGAGGGGAGATATTTAAATCTTATGTAGAAATGTGAGAAGTCTAAACTAAACTGATGAATGTTAGAACTTAAAAACACTTGTTGTATGAGGTGATAAGATAACTTAATCTTTTTTCCTAAAACGAACACCATTTATCTAATTATTTACCTACGACTGATTCTCAACCTTTAAACTTCACAAAACTACTCAATTCATTGTATCGAAATTTTTCGACATACAATAGGAATTTTTCATGAAAACTCATTAAAAAATTAGAAAAAACACTTTGACACCATAATTTTACCCAAAATCCCAAAATCCACCATTAATGACACACTTTTGACTTTTATTTAAAACATGTGATTTAATAGCTAAAAATCCGTTTAAAAGACCTAATATCATTTAAAACTAATTAGGAATTGAATCGTTATCTTAGTTGACGAAAAATTGAGTGTTTGATCGAAAACCTAGAAAACCCATAAGCTTGACAATGGAGGAATCTATGGTGTTTCTGGATGTGTTTCTCGGATTTTATGGCAGTTTAATGATTTTGCAAGTGATAGGAATCAAAGGAATTTTGGTTTGGCAAAGAAAATTGAATGGAAGAGTTAGGAGAACAAAGGGACTGCAAGAACAAGTTATGGAGAATAACTAACATGAAAATAAAACTATAAATGAGGGTTTGTATGTTGAATTTTAAAATCTGGCCTAATTGTCTCTTAAAAACTCTAAGTTTTAACTCTTTTACAAATCAGTTCTAATTTCAAAATTAAAGGTATTTAAAACTCATTTTCAAAAATTAATTTAATTTTCTACAAGCCATAGACGAAAACATTTTCGATTACCATGCTTACAAAATTTTTGAGCACACTAAAGCTAAAATCCCTTAAATACCCTCGAAACTTCTATGCCCAATTTTGGGTGTTATACGGGCACTCCACAGTAGAATGACATAGTTGAGAGAAGGAACAGAACCTTACTTGGCATGGTTCATTCAATGTTAAGTTATTCACAATTACCTACTTCCTTTTGGGGATATGTGCTATAAAGGGTTCACTATATTCTGAATGGTGTGCCAACCAAGTTTGCTTGTAAGACACGTTATGAACTAAGGCATGGAAAGAAACCCGCTCTAAATCACTTTAGAATATGGGGTTTTCCAGCACACGTTTTGGATAAGGATGTAAAGAAGTTGGATGCATGGGTAGAATTGTGCATGTTTGTACGATATCCTACAGGAAAAAATGGTGGATTATTATACAATCCAAAAGATAATACGTTAAATTTTCTATACATGTTACTTTCCTTGAAGAAAGTTACATGGATAACTTTAAGCCTTGAAGTAAAGTGGTACTCGAAGAAATTTTGGGAGTTATAGAACAATCACCAAGTTTAATTCTCGAGAAAGTTGTAGAAAGGTCTGCAAACAATCAACAACATACGGGAATCCTTCGTAGTGGGAGAGTTTCTAAGAAATTGGACTTCTTCATCAATGATGGTAGTATTTATAATATGGAAGTCAATGATGAGGATAATGATCCATTCACTTACGATAAGGATATGCAGGACGTTGATTCCTAGCTCCAGAAATAGACCATAGATATCATGATGGATTCTATGAAATCCAACGGTGTGGGAACTTGTAGACTTACCGGTTGGGATTAAACTCATATGGTGTAAATGGGTGTACAAGAAGAAGATAAATGTGGAAGGGAAAGTGGAAATACATAAAGCTAGACTTGTAGGGAAAAACTACACACAGAAAGAAGGTATTGATTACGATAAGACCTTCTCTCGTGTAGCCTCAAGTCTATCCGCATACTCTTATCCATTATCGCTGCTTTCAATTACAAGATCTGGCAAATGGATGTCAAGACAACATTCTTGAATGGCTATCTTGATGGGACCATTTACATGGCTCAACCCATTGACTATGTTGTCAAAGAAAATGAGCAAAAAGTTTTCAAACTGCTAAGATCCATTTACGGACTTAAGCAGACATCCCGCTCATGGAATAAAAAATTTGATCAAATGATCAAAAATTTTGGGTTTGAGAAAAACGTTAATGAACTTTGTGCTTATAAGCGTATAAAGAACAAAAAGGTGGTTTTCCTCTTTTTATCTGTCGATGATATTCTACTTATTAGAAATGATGTAGAAGAATTGTCATCGGTTAAACTGTGGTTATCTCAGCAGTTTCGCATGAAGGACTTGGGTGAAGCTAGTTATATTATTGGAATTCTAATCCTTAGGGATCGAAAAAACAAAACAATAGCTCTATCACAAGTTCCTTACATCAATAAGGTACTGGAAAGGTTTGCAATGACTGATGTGAAGCCAAGCGCTCAACCAATTGCCTTAGGTTTTCATCTTTCTTTGGACGATTGTCCTAAGACAGCAGAAGAAAGAGAGCATATGAGTAAGGTTCCATATGCTTCAACAATTGAAAGTCTTATGTATGTGATGCTTTACACACATCTAAATATCTATTTCGCAATAGGAATGATTAGTCAATATTAGGCGAATCCTAGTCTTAGTCATTGGCAAGTTGTAACAAGAGAGATTGTTGCTTCATAATCAATACATTCTTTTTTAGTACAACCTTTTTCTACAAGTCTAGTCTTATAAGTTTCCACTTTTCCATCCATGTTTCTTTTCTTTTTGTAGATCCACTAACACCCTATGGGTTTTATCCCTTTCGGTAAATCTACAAGTTCCCACACAAAGTTGGAATCCATAAAATTCATCTCAACTTTAATATTGATTTCCCAGAGTTTGGAATCAACACTCTGCATTACTTCATCATATGTGAGTGGGTTGTCATCTCCCTGTTTGGCAGACTCGGTGTTTAAAACACTTCCACCAGATTGGAAAAACTCAAGCCTACAGGAGACCCTCCCACTGTGACAAAGCACCCTACGATGTTGATCGTTTGTAGGTCTACTATTAGGAGTTGGTTCTAGAACCATTTTCGTAGGGTTTTATATATTTCCTAAAATTTCCTCGAGTACTTCTTTACTCTGAGGTTTGAAGTTATTCATGTAATTTCCTCTCACTGTGACAAAGCACCCTATGCTGCTGATAGTTTGCAGGCCTACTATTAAGAGTTGGTTTTAGAAGCATTTTCGTAGGGTTTTATATATTTCCTGAAAGTTTCTCGAGTACTTCTTTACTTCGAGGTTTGAAGTCATTCATGTAATTTCCTCAAGTAAAGTAGCATGGGATGACACTATCACAGTTTACTCCTTTGGGTTATAAAACAAACCACCCTTTATTCCTTTTGGATATCCTACAAACATGCACAATTCTGTCTGTGAGTCCAACCTCCTTGCATCTTTATCCAATACGTAGGTTGAACATCCCCAAATCCTTAAATGGTTTAGATTCAACTTCTTACCATTCCACAATTCGTATAGAGTTTTTGATGTTGCCTTAGTTGGCACATCATTCAGAATATAACAAGTCGTTTGTATCGCATATCCTCAAAAAGAGAATTTTAGCTTCGAATAACTTAACATCAAAACGAACCATGTCTAAAAATGTTTGATTCCTTCTTTTTGCCATGCTATTCTATTGTAGAGTGCCCGATGTGGTTTACTGGGATAGAATTTCATTCTCTATGAGGTACCCTATGAAATCATATTATTAATATTCCCCACCTCAATTAGATCGAAGTTCCTTTATGGGTAAATATAGTTGTTTCTCCACTTCTACACGAAAATCTTTGAATTTATCAAAGGTGTCACTCTTACGGTGCATTAGGTACACATACTCATATTTGGAATAATCATCAATAAAGGTTATATAATATTTGTAACCACCTCTTGCACTAAAGTTCATAGGACAAGATACGTTAGTGTGCACAAGTTTTAGGGGTTTCACAAACCTCTTTCCTTTTGCATTAAAAGATTGCTTAGTCATCTTACCTTCTAACCAAGACTCACATTGTGGAAGATCAACTGCTTTAAGCAAACTTAAAGTGTCATGTTTCACAAGTCTAGTGATTCTTTCTTGGCTAATATGACCAAGTCTCAAATGCCAAAGGTATGTCTCATTAGAGGGAGAAGTTTTAAGTCTTTTATTCAACATTTCAATCCCAAGCAGTGTGTACATCTTGGTAACACACTTATGACAAGGTTATTGGAACTTGATCCAATTCGGGTCCTAATATTCTCTAATCTAGGATATAGGTCAAATATGTCTCACATCCCTCTTTAAACAATTCTTGGGCTAACATAGTTGAGATTATATTGGTTGGACATTCTGATCAACTAGTTTTAACATTTAGCAAATCACTTTCTATAGATTTCAACAAAATTCTCTTTTGTTTACAAATTGACCATCACGTTGTGAAGAGACAACCAATCCATACCAAGGATTACATCAAATTCATCGAACTGTGACATCATTAGATTGGCCAAAAATTTTCAACCCTAAATTTTCAGTGGACAATTTTTACAAATTTTGTTAACAATAACACTTTGTCCTAACGGGTTGGTTACCCGGACATCAAACTATTTCATTCTATTGGTATGTTTCTTTTTGTCACTAAAGATGTGCAAATATATGAATGAGTCGACCTAGGGTTAGCCAATTCATGCAGAGAGACATCAAATAGGGAAAATGTACCGGTAATAACATCTGAAGCATTGACCTCCTCTCTATCTCGGATTGCATAGACTCGGATAGGTGCACGAGCCTCAAATCTCAAGGATGTATCCCTAGCTCCTCCCAGATTACCATCAATAGCACTATTGAACCCAAGTTTACTCCCTCTATAAGAGATTAACATAGTCTTAGTAGTTTGCTCTTTACTTTCATCTGACCTTCTTGAGCAATCCCTCCTTAAATGTTCTTTAGAGCCACATAGAAACAAGCTCCACTTTTCAACCTACACTCACCCCCATGATTTCTTCCACAGTGCCCGCAAATTGATCTATCTACATTGTGAACACTCCTTACGCTAGTTACATATGTAGTCTAGGGTTGCGGAATACTCATTCTTGGCTAATCTCTCCTCGAAATTCCTAAAAAAGTAAATAAATGACTTTAAAGATCTCTCAAATTTTTAGGTGGAAGAGTCGGGAAAGATCTGGCCATACTACACTTGCTAGAGTCTTGTGTCTTGGATTTGGCTTGCTTTATCTTGTTATGCATGTATTTGATTTTCTATGTTCTTTTGGACAACACAACGAACTCTTTCAACTCCAATGCTCCCACTAACATGTGTATATCTTCATTCAGACTGCATTAAAAATGAGTACACATATCAATTTCAGTAGACAATAGCTCCCTCGTATATTTACTGAGGCAGACAAATTCTCGTTCGTGCTCGACTACAGTCATTTCTCCTTGCTTCAGTTCTATAAATTCCCTCTTTGTTTTCTCTAAGTATAATAAACTGATGTGCTTCTTTTTAAATACAGTAAAAAAGAATTCTCATTTTACCTGATATCTTGGAACTATTGATGTCAAAGTTGTTCGCTACTAATATTCTTCTTCCTTAAGTAGAGATACAACACATTTCACACTATCTTCTAGAGAACACATTAGCTTATCAAGAACTTTCTAATTATTTTCTAACCACTACTCGGCTTTTGTAAGGTCGTCTTCTTTCTTGCTTTTAAATTCTTCTGCTCTACATTTGTGAAGTTTTTCGACTGGAGAGCGGACCATAGGTATCAGTTGAAGAACCTAGGGTAGATGTAGTGCCATAAGGGGAAATATAGGTGGAAGAAAGGGCATTTGTTGTTAAGGAACGGAAGGAGTAGCTCCCATAAACTATGTGAACCATTAGTTCATCATATCTATAAAGACATCTCTGGAATCATTTCCAAGCCCTTGCAGAATGGGCAAACTTCTAGCAACTCCCTGATCAGAGATGGGATTATTACTTTCAACTTCATGTCTTACTAAGCTGTTAGAATCAGATGACATGGTTTATCTATATGAAAAACAAAGTCAATTCGTATCAGTAAGCAACACACCATAGTGGAATATGGTTGCATATATTTCTGGACTTGATTTACACCACGATTCAGTCTTAGAATCAACTAAAATGTAGCTCTAATACCAATAAATATAAAACCCCTGCCCGACCAGATTATCAAGTTCGAGTCACAGGATGCTACGATCGTTGTTGGAGCATCTATCGGTAGTCATACGCTTTATGACCATTTAAGACATGTATTTAACATTAATAAGTATTCATGACATGATGCACAATCATTTATGTTCTCACACGAGCTTACAAAAACTCTTTTTCTAACCCGAGTATGAAGCAGAACCAAAGTGTAAAGTTTTTAAAAGTTTTGAGCTGACATTATGACCTCAGGTTTCCTCGTCGCGGCGAAGTTGTCATAGTAAGCCACGTCATGACGACATGCATACCCACGGCACGATGTCACTCACTATCGATTGACATTGCGACATCAAAGACCTCTTGTCGCAACGTTAGCCTTGTTTTTGCTAACATGCACATTTGGTACCTAATTTAAGTATTTCCAAATCATATCAAACATGTTTTCATACAATATTCACCAAAATAAGGTTAATTAACTAAACCAATTTACAACCAACTCATGTATAAACTAATCAATCATTCATTCAATACCTTACCAACTAATTATAGACATTTAGCTATATGCATGTCCATTCCACCTACTCCTACCAAAATGCCTTCAACTTTCAACTCAAACACAAACGTCTTACCAATTTAAAACTACCAATTCAAGAGTTTGACATGAATAAGTCAAAACATATACTAAATTACATATCATACTTATCATATATCTTACCATTGCTAAAACATTATTTAGCTTAACCAATTCAAATGGCCTAATTGATAGCTTAACATGCCAAACCATTCAAAGGTAAATTCATCATGTATACATCATCAAACTTAACCAAAATGTGTACTACCAATTTACATACCGAACAATACATCCAACATTAGACATCACACGAGCACATAATGCCATTCACTACAAAATAACTACAAGCATACTAAAGACCCATATGTCCATGCTACATATTCTAGACTCAAAATGAACATATAACTACCGTCTTTGGATAGTGTGTGCTTCCCCAATGATCCAACTCGGCAGTTCTACAAGGAAGTAAACAACTAAGGTAAGAATTAAGAATGCTTAGTAAGTTCAAATGGAAACTAAAAAATACCTTTATCATATCTATACATATCCTTTGGCAACCAACTTAACTATCCTTTAGCACATCATGACATATCTATACATATAACAATATCATCAACCAAATACATTAGTTACATTCAACGATCATGAGTAATCTCAAAACTTAAAAAAAGTCATGTAACAATTCATATAACAAATATCCCCAATTATCATTTCCATTCCATTTCGTAGTTTAATTTCCATTTTCAATTCATTGAAATATCGTTCGATGGAATTATAGTAAAACGGACTCAGATATACGGAAATAAGTTGCTCACACAAGCTGGCAGTATATCAGGGTTGCTCACACAAGCTAACATTATATTGAGGTTACCTGTCTAGGCTAAACCTTTGATACGTATAACTTGAGAATCTTCAACAAATGCTAGATCTTGTAATAACATGTATAATCTTTGATTAATCGCGCGTATAACCCTAATGATATGTCATACGTATCCTCACCTTTACTATGCCTCATATCTATATCTATATCATTATGAATACATGAACCGAGTCACACATTTCATTTACAAGTCCTGTAACAACCACTTCTCATATTTGTATTCCCATACTAATTCATAATAACCAAATATTTGCAGAAATATTTAATTTAGTCCAACTTAAACCAAATGTGTCAAATCCATTAAATTCTAGTTAAAACTAACATATAGATAAGTTCAAACATAAAATAGAATAGAGTGGTAAGTCCCATATGAACTTACCTGTTCAAAATACATAAAGCGAATACTTCAGGGATAATTCGAAGTTTTAGCTTTTCTCCGATCAACTCCATTTCATTCTGATTCTTGATCTAAACAATTATTTTATACCATCAATCAATACTAAATATCTCCTTACTATGCTATGATATGCATGAACCTTTATAAATTTAATATTTCCATAACCTTAAAATTTTACATTTTATTCAATTTAGTCCCTGAACTCGAAATAGTTATAACTTTAAATTCCTAGCCTCAGATTAAAATTTGATTTCAGATATTCTCACCAGGGACCATAAACTTCCTATTTCTAACACAATTTTGTAACAAGTTTTACATTTATTCAATTTGGTCCCTAATGTAATAAAGTTAACAATAAGCTAAATTAACTTTACGATCTAGTCCTTTTCTTATTCTAAGCTTAAAATCTATCAATTTCAAGTCTAATTCTTCAGGAAATCAACTATGGCAACTTTCAAAAATTTTAACAGTTTTATCAATTGATACATGTGTTAGCTAAATCAAGCTCCCACAACTCCAAATCTATAAAAAATTACAAGAAAAAAACTTGATTGCAATACCTAAATAGTTGCCAAAAGTTTGGAAACCCTTGGAAGCTTTCTTTTTTCCTTCACTTATGGTGGACGGTCTTTAGTTGAGAAAGAAGAGAAATTCTTTTCTCTTTCTTTCCACCATCTTTTTATTATACTAAAATTAAGGTTTAAGAAAATCTTAACATCACTGTCTACTATACTTATCTAAGATGGTTTATTTACCATTTTAGACCTTTGGTTAATTGTCATTTAAGTCATCAAGCCTTTGGCCAAATAAAAACTTATAGCGATTGAACTTTACAATTTAGCCCCTAAACCTTAATTAACTATTAATTCGATAAAATTCTTGGCCAAACTTTAATAC